>VIGQ01002366.1:37500-40952 GCA_009663005.1 Actinidia chinensis | reverse complement strand
GAATCCCTTGAAGTCGTCGAATATACAGCAGTAACGGGGATCCATGAAGCTGAATATTAAACATCGGATGCGGCTGGGAATAAACCACCAGAAATTGCAATGTTAAAAATCTTTTTAGTTGTTGTGTTATTATCGGATTCTTGATGACCGTGATCATCGCTGCATTCCATTTTTAACAAGAAGCAGCTTCTCTGCAGTCTAGTTTTTTGGACTGCTATGGCATAATGCCATAATTCAAAATTTTTGGACCTTATTTTGGGCCCACTATAATTATTCATCTTGTATACGAGGTCTGAAATCAATACTTAAACAGTCTTATTATACTTATTACAAATCAATATATATTCCATACCCCTTCCTAACTTAATAAGTTACTTATCACGCAAGAGGGATGAATTCCTCCTTATTTCTTTTACTCACTACCTTTCTCAAATTTCCCTACTCGACATTTTTCTTTTTCTCTCCCCCCCTTCCATTTTTTCCCCTATCATTACACCTCTTCGATGAGATCTACCATATGAACAGTTTCGTTATACAACAAAAAAAATACTTTTCTTCGTTCGATTTTGTAAGAAAATTGAATGACAATTAGAAAAAAAACTATTTTTTTTCTAGTTTGTTTTACAAGAAAAGGAAAAAAAAATGATAAGACAACTTAAATAAATAAAGAGATAGAGAAAATGAAAGAAAGGAGAAAAATGGAGGGAGGAAAATTTTAATTTTACTTGTTTTTTTCCCCCAGAATTGGAACCAAACAAACGAAAAGGAAAACCTTTGATATAATTATCCAATCGTTTGAAGCCTATCTATTCAGAATTATGGATTGGTGAAGCCTATCTATTCCTATGGATCTTGTCCTTGTTTGCAAAACTATGATACCAAACAAGTTGGGCTCTTGATTTTTTTCAAAAATATGATAGCAATTGTGTCAAATTAATTTTTTTGAACAGCTTTGTCTTGATTTTTCAAGTCATCCGAGACTAACCAGAGTTGAATATATGGAAATCTGGGATGGGATCGGGGACAAAAATACTTGGAGCCCTGACAACAGTATTGACAGGCGGGATGATAGTTTTTGTACACCACAACGGTCTGATGAGACTTTAATCGTGGAAGCCCCCAATAAAAACCGATGGTAGATTGCAAACCTAATGAAGAGATTTGTAATGACAACAAGAAGATTTTTACGATAAAAAATTTGTCTGCATTGTGAAAGTGAATAAAACAAATACAATGGGTTTTGTGCCCAAAATTCATTTACATGGTATATAAATATGTGGGGTTGTAGTGTGAAAAGAAGTTGAACTAAACAAATGTGTTGCTTGATAAGCGGTTCCGATAGCTTGACGTTGTTCGACCAAGTCTGCAACGACAGGGAACAGTGAGAAGGACCGACCGATCGGAGCTGTTTCGAAGATGACTCTCCGACAATCAAGTTAGTAACAGAAAAAAGAGAAAGGAGAAATATAGCAAGAGAAGGGTTCTTGACTCTGATTCTTAGAGAAAGAAATTAGATGAAGAGAGTGAGAATGACTTACTAGGAGAGTAAGTTTGTCTTCTTTTTATATAGCAGCTCGACTCGTGTTAGGACGCGCAATTGTTATGTTGTGAAGTAGGCGGCGGGACCCAATCATGTCTTTAGTGTTTCGTTGGTAGCGAGTTCATCGCACCATCAGTGTTTGAGATCAAACGTGTGGGCAACTAAGAGAACTGTTGTGTACGTTCTCCTCCTGACCTTTAAGCTTAACTTGAGAAATTCCGTCAAAATAAGTTCACCGACTAAGCTATCGCGTGAAGAAGCTGACCGAACTTACAATAAAGCCACAGTCCGACGACAATATTCGTCTAAATCAAATAAGAATAAATCAAATATTTTATCCTCTTACAAACTCTAATAAATGAGCACTACGAGTACATGAATATATACCATAACTTTCTAACCCAAGAAAAAAATATCAAACTCTCAAAAAATTATAAAATAATGATAAACCACATGGTGTGAATTTAAATGCCAATTAGAATTTTAAAATCCTTTTTTTGATAATTTCTTTCTCCTAGCTAGTTGATAATAAAAATCATACGTGTGCCGAAACAATGTGTTCCTCGTGGCAATGGAAAGTAACAATGGTAACTTTCTCTCCATAAAGTGGGGACTTTGAGGGAATTTGAATTATTGGATCCTAAACAATCTCCAAGGTCTTCATACAGGAGGGGTAAACGGCCTGATAGTTCTTATTGCTGCTAACATGATTGGATACCAACGCCCTCTTTGATTGACTGTATTTATAATAGAGATGGACATATAATAGGGTTAATTACACTTATGTCCCCTTACGCCTCATTTGTTTTCCAAACTGAACAAGGAGTCTCCGGACTACTTGACTCCGGACTAATAGTCTTCGGAATATTTGGACTAATGAGGGCAAAAATAATTTTCCATTTATAGAGCTTAGTCCCCTCGGATCAGACGTCCCCCCTTCCCTCCCTCTCGGGACGTATAGTCCCACATATGCGGGATTATTGTCCAGTTAGACTACTTATTCGGTGTTATTTTTGTAAACAAACGCGGGATTGAACTTGATTCGTTGTCCAGTCTCGCTTAGTCCAAGCAAACAAAGAGATCGGGCATTTTGATACCCGGATTGGCCAAGTAGTCCCCGGATTAATTAGGGGACTAATAAAACCTTGGACCCCCAGAACTCCTTGTCCCAAGTATGGAAGATTATTGGGTCTGCTCGGACTAGTAGTCCGGAGCCATTTAAAAAAACAAACGCGGGACTAGACTGTGACGTCATAATCCCTTCCGCCCTAGTCCAGTTTTGCAATTAGAGTATTATTGATCATTTTATGTATAACACAAGTGTACAATCTCTTTCACATGAGTTATGTGGACCCTACTTAACATGTGTGGTCCATATACCCTATATGAGAAAATGTGTTATACTTGTGTGCAAATGAATCTCAAAGGGTCACTTGGAGGGACTGTCCAACCCAAAGTTTTAACACACATTAATTTTATAGTAGTAACAATTACTAATATTTTCAAATTATAAAATTTATCATTCTAAGATTGAAATAGATATTGTATTTGATACATTATATATAAATTATATGTTTAGCATGAAAGTGCGACTCCCCTATATTAAAATTGAGTGTTCTCCCTACTTGTGTGTACAAATATTAGTGTGATTAGCATTATTGATTACGTTTTGTGAAATTCGCAATTTAATGAGTACTGTATATAATTTCGGCCATCACTATTGTATGTCCCTGGGATTTATAATCAAATTTCCATCTAATCAAACCGGCATTAATTTATAGCTCATCTCTAATCACAGCTAAAACTTATTATTAAAAAAAAACTCTAATATTGAACTAATAATTTAAAAAAACATTAATTGGCTTCAAAAAATAGTGATTTGCTCCCCCATGGATAAATTTATGTAGTATGA
>VIGQ01002366.1:17500-20000 GCA_009663005.1 Actinidia chinensis | reverse complement strand
AATTGATTTTCTTTGGCATTTGTCTGTAATGGCTTTACCAATCAACAATAAATAAATTATGAACATAGTCAAATTGAATCATATAAATGATATATAGATAGGAAAAAAATTTGAAAACTACGGGTGGGACTGATGTGTGTAATCACCGGCTAAATGTTATAGTCACCATTTGCCGATTACCATACGAGATTCACAAGCATTGGATGTATGGTGCTTAGTCTCACTACCCAAATTGACAATCTCATATTTTCCAAAGTTTTGTAGGTTTAAACTCCTTTGTAGTGCATTCACATGATAAGCTTGTTTTTAAAACTAAAAAAGTTGTGCAAAGAAAACTTATGTTTTAGTGGTCAGTGGGTTCACATGACACAATCGGTAATGAGTCGATGTGAATGTAGTGTGTGACTGGTTGAACTTGTCACCTTCTATGATGGAAACAACACAGCATAATTCATATATCATACATCTAGGTCTGCTTACCCTATTAGAAAATCTTCATCAAGCATGGGTAATCCAGTTCTACAACTAGTTGGAGTGTCTTTCTCAGTTAAAGTGTTGAGAAAACAGCATCAAGAATAGCGAATGTTTTCTTCTTGTAATATTTACCAAGTAAAGGTGGTGTGTGCTTTCCATATTGCTTGCATTTTTTTAAAATAATATTTGCACTGGTGAAGACAGGAAAAACTGTGTTGTCGAAAAATGAACCATGAACAGGTTGTTCTGTGATTGAGCTGCGTGTCAAATATTTTTTCTGCAGCAATATTACACGCCCATAAACTTAAAATCTCTGGACAGATTTGTTTTCTGGATGTGGTCCATACACTATCGAAACTGTCCTCCAACCTCTTGTTCCTGTGTTTTGAATGACAACGTTCAGATTAGTAATGGAACTAAATCCCCAACACCATTGTGTATAACATCTGCACAGCATAGTGTAACACATGCTTAATAGGTTAACAATGTCTTATATGTTTAATATTAAATTGCATCAGCAACCATGATAGCTGTTTTAAAGTAAGAGAAGGCCGTGAGAACTTGCTGAATGCTAATGGAAGGGGACCTGTCAAGAAGCAACTGCTGAGAGTTGCGCCTACATAACGGTTTCCTCTCTCAATCTGCGATTGTGTCAATTTATCTCTTTTTATATATATTTTATTTATATTTGTGTTTTAATTATTCTTTGTGAAATTTGAAACCTTTTGTAGTAATTGGTCATTTGTAATTTTGTTTGAGGTCTAATCAGATGTGGAAGATATATAGTCCACTTTCTTTACTTTGTCAGTTGGAAAATCCTTACTTCTGAGGTTTCTTTTGGTTGTTCAAAGTTTGATTACCTCCAAAACTTGGAAGGCATATTATTTCTCGGTTAGGTTTCAACTAGTATTTCACACCTCTTGAGCCTAAATAAGTGCTAGTTATATTGCATATAACTTGTATAGAAAAAGTGAAGTTGGGACTTTTTAGTATGTTCTTCATGTCAGTGGTCTCCCTAATTCATAGTATTTTGTTTTCTCATCGATGGAAAAATCAGTTTCTTAGGATGCTTTTTGGTCTGTAAAACTAACTCAATATAACACATAACGCCTATTAAACTGCAGCAGACTTAAACGTTATGTAGCGCTGTGGTGCCTTTATGTTTCAGATAATCTTTGCTTTCATCGATTTGATATTCATCTCAATTTTCGGGGGTTTATGTCCCTCAATTAACCTGATTGGCTGTATGGCCAAACAAGGTAAAAGAAAACAGTTATCTTTCCATAAACTGTGCAATATTGATGATCATGTAGCTTCTCTCTGACCAATGATTTCTCATTACATCCTTTTTTCTTTTGCCTTCTGTGCTTACCAACTTTAGGCCCTCACCCACAATGAAGTAGTTCTAACCCAACCTGGAAGTTTGGAACACCACACACACTACGCCAAAATCATCTTTGGTCCTCTCTCTTTTCGTTGCTTTTTGGTACTCCAGTCTCCTAAACTTCTCTCTGTTCCACCTCAATTCCTCTTTAAGCAACTTCAACTTCATGGCTAATATGGAAGCTCAGACATGACTTCAACGACATACCTGGATAACTACTCCCCAACTTTCTTCTTCATATTTGGAAACTTGTAACCATATATTCTATATTCTTGAATACAAAGGGACTACACCCCTGCCTGAAACTGCCACTATCCAACATAATGGGGCAAGGGTTTGAAACAGGCTAGAAAGGGAAAACCATGCAATGTCAGAAAAATGTTCTTCCTAAGCTTTAGAGATCAAAACTTTATCAATGTGAGACATGGGCAGATCATCCTGATCGCTGCACTATGTGAACCTCTCCCCATTCAAAGGTAATTCCACCAACTCCAACCCCTTGCAAGAAGCTTCTCATGATTCTGCCAGGAACAGTGCACGGGCCTATCTTTCAGTATCTCCTCTTAGCTATACCCCTGGAGTGGAAGACAACCGCTTCAAAAGAGTAGACACATTGAAGTCACAGCCCAAACACCAAGGAGC
>VIGQ01002366.1:7500-12500 GCA_009663005.1 Actinidia chinensis | reverse complement strand
GAAGCTCTCCTGTCTGGACAATTCTCCCTAGTGGTATAGCCTTCCAGTTTCCTTCTCCCAGCTGCTCTGTTTCCTTGGAAAACGCTGAGTGTTCATCCACTTAGCTCAAAGCTTCGTCGCTCGACTCCTGCATCTCAATGAATCATGCCTTACCTCCGGTCACCTTCATGATCTTCCGTCTGCGGCGGAACCGGACTGTCCTTTGCCAAACATCGCGTCGTTAGCCATCCGAACAAGCCCTCGCATGTACATGTGTAGAGCATCTTCTGTCCTGCACAAAGTGCGTAAGCAATTCCTTGAATCAGAAATCCATCTGACTTTCATCTGCCGATGTGACGCTAGGAGAAACATCACTCTCATCACAAGCCATCATTGCTGTTTGGTGCTGCCTTGAAGACTGATTCTGGTGCTTTGTTCTGCGACAATTCGGCTTGTCCATCCTGGTCGCAATAAATAAAGCACTTAAAGTGACGCCCTCTGGATTCTTGCCATCCGCCATCATCTGACTTGACCTAGTATCTAGCCTCCTTCTTGACCTCTCCTGAGACCTCTTCTCTTGGCCTCTTCTCTTGCTTCTCCTGTGGCCTCTCTCTGGAAATCGATCGTGTTTCGCCACTTGTAGTCTCTCTCTGAGGCTTCAACACAAGCCTCCTCATTAAGGCTTGTACTGAGAGTATTCTCCCGGTACATCTTCTTCACCTGGTCCACTTACCATGAGCATCGTCTCCATCGGCTACATGTTGGACACTCCTGTGTTCCAATGCATGTCAGATCTGCAACATCGTTCTCATCGTGCTACATGATAGAACACTCGTGTCCAATGCATTGTCTGAATGCCCAATCATCTTCAGGTTCATCTCATTCCTCACCTGGTTTTCCTGGGCGTAATCCGCCATCTGAAAGCTTTTTGATCAGGGCTCTCAAATTACTCCGCCTTCTTACTTATCCAAATAGAGCAAAATCTCTGAAAACCGACCTCGCAGATGAGATCCGGAATGCGAGAAAACTAGACAGGCTTTTCTTGAAAAATCAGACACTTCTGGGACCCAAAGTGATTAAAATCAAGAAACTCAGGGGATCAAATTGAAATTTTCAATTTTACAGGGACCCTAATTTGCAAATTTCCCAAAGTCCAGGGACCAAACTGCAAATTTCCAAAGTCCAGGGACACAAATTAAAAATATCAGAAAGTCCAGGGAAAAAGTGTGAGTTTCCACTTTTCGAATCCCCAACGGTCAAAGTTTGGACCGGTCAACGGTCACGGGGTTGAATAGTCAACGCGGATGGTCAAATGAGGCTAGTCAAGGCAGGGCTTGTGGTAAACGCTTGGAGTTGACTGGTCAACGGCTTCGTTTGACTACCTTCCTTTCTTTCACAGTCAACGGCTATGGTCAAAAGTTGGTGCATTGTTTGGAAAATATTATAGCTACCAACATTATCATGTCAAAGGACAATCATTGTGGGACGACATGGGGGGGGGGCGCATGGGGGAGCGAGAATGAGAGAGAATTCCCACTCGTCTTCTTCCTTGGAGCGCGTGGGGCGCGTGGTGGGCCGCGTTGGATCTGACGCGCTGACCTGCAAAACGGCGAGTGAGGGCTCGTTTTTTGGAGGTCCCGATTTTGACTCCGTTTGTGCTGGAGCTTCGTATGTCGAAGAGACGAACGGTATGGTATGCTCAAATCTCAGTTTTGAGCAATTCGACTTTGCTCAGCATTCGAAGATGTACTCCGCGTGGAACTCTCCGGTGTGACTCGAACTGGCTATGATTCACCAATGTGTGCCCAAAACGAGTTACCAGCACTCACCAACATCAACCACACACACTAGCACAAGATTTACGAGGTCGGCCACAATGGCCTACATCACGGAGAGAACAAATAATTCACTATCACAGAAATGAATTACAATGAGTACAGATAGGGAGGAGCTCATCTCCACTCACCTCTCAGCACTCTCTCATCTCTCCATCTCACTTGTATCTCTCAGATCTCACAGCACCCAAATTCTACCCAACTCTCTGTCAGATCTCTGTGCTTCGGTGCTCTCACTAGCCACAACTTAGCACTCCCCAGCCCCCTCTGGACAGCAGCATTCTGCGGTGTGCCCCCAACCAAAGCCCCCAACCCCTTACATCTTTTGACCACTGCCTTCTCTCTGGCCACCTTATCTGTTTTATAGGCCCACCAGAAAGAGCGATGAGCTCAGGCTGAGCTCAACCATGCCTCCATCTTGACCATCTTCAACAGCTTTATTCTCTCTCTGCCATTCTTTTCCTTCCTCTGCCTCTCTTTTTTTTCTTTTTTCCTCAAGCCTCCAAATGAAGACTTTCGTCTCTGAACGATGCTTACAAATGGAGGCTTCATCTAGAAAGAAGGATGGAATGAATAACTTTGGATTTTTGGCATGGGCTTGGGCTTGGCCCAATAGTGTTTACTATTCAATCTGGGCTTCATCTGGGCTTAAGACTTTATTCTTGGGCTGGGCCCTTCAATTGGGCCTCATATGGGCTGGACCTCAAAATTGCTGTGTTGGAGGGATAATCCAAAGACATTCCAATCCATTTAAGAAGGCCATGGCTGGTGGGTATGGTGGGGGAGACCCCTTCTGACGGTGTATGTAAGGCTTCTCTCTTTGGTGGCATGTTTTGTGTTTAATCTAACTCGGTTTAGTAATATATGCTTCGACTCCCCTCCTTGGGTATAAATTTATGCACATCTCACATTTGTCATCTTTCTTCTAATATGTTGTGGAGTTGGGACTATAATCACTACTTCAAAATATAATTAATTTCCATTTTTTTCTCAAACAAGTCAAA
Source organism: Actinidia chinensis (assembly GCA_009663005.1). Classification (NCBI taxonomy): domain Eukaryota; kingdom Viridiplantae; phylum Streptophyta; class Magnoliopsida; order Ericales; family Actinidiaceae; genus Actinidia; species Actinidia chinensis. The sequence continues at coordinate 9,682 of VIGQ01002366.1, read as the reverse complement.
CGTGAATGAGTCTATCGTCCACCCTCGTGCTACGATTTAACAGGGATTTTCTGTAAAAACAACCTTCTGAAAATGGACTGTATTAACACATGGATTTATTTGGAGAGCAAGAAAGCCAATGGTGGTGATTGTACAAGGATATTCTTCTATGCTGAAAGACCAATAGCGAGGCTGTGGTACGGGCTGGCTGTTTTTATCCTAGCGGGGACGTGACCCTACACTGCTTGTACGGTTTCACAGAGGCAAAGCTTCTCAAACAACGCGACTTATTTTGCGACTCAATCTTCAAATAGCAACCATAGTCAAAATCAGTATTTTTGTTAACTCGTTCCATATGAATCTCTTCAAATGACTTCTTTCAAGACATATATTTTTTATTGGTGTTTTTCGAACCATCCATGTTGGATATTGGGTCGGGTCACCCACGTTGGCATGACCCGTCCAGGGGATAATGGACGAGTTATGTGCATTTTTGTTGGGTGGTTTTTCAAAAAAAAAAAAAATCCCTAGTACGTTTTTTTGTAGAAATACTTTTCCAAACTTTAATTTTATTCCAACAAACTTGCATCTCCTGCTTAAGCCCGCCCAACCCAGGCTAATGAAGGGCAATTGGGTCCTCGGGCCTCTCTTCCTTATTGTATTAATAGAAATGGTAGAAGCAAGCAACCGGTGAGAGTGGAGGGAGTTGATGTTACTATACAGATCGTATAAATAATTAAATAAATGAAATGAAAAAATGTAAGAAAAATTCTAGGGTTTGACCTTGGTAACAAATTTAACTCTTAATTTTTTAATTTAACAAATTAAACTCTAAACCTTTTTAACCGATCATATTTGAATCATTGGACAACTTTCCATATATAGCTTGACTAAATTAAGTGATTCCCGCCAAAACAATTAGAAAAATAACGTTGTAAGAAACTGGAACCCCTTACAAGCCCTAATTCTCACCAATTTATACTCAAAATTCTGCATTTATTTTACTCAGACTGTTTTCTAGTACTCTCTTTATTTCTTACTTGGGAGTATGTTGCAATTTTAGGGATTATGGATTTCAAAGGGGCTCAAGTTTCTGTAATATTATTTTTCTAATTATTTTAGTAAGAATCACTTAGTGTCGTTAAATTAAATAAACGGAGACTAATAGATAATTTGTATTGTGATGTGCTAAAATGTATTGGGTTAAATTAATTAAAATTAAAAATTCTAGGGTTTGATAACCCTGTGTTTTTTTTTTTTGTAATTTTCCCTAAAAATGAATAAACAAGATATCATATAATGAGAGCACAATGTATTTTAGCTCTAAGTTAAATTCAGGAGCCCGCATTTTAAGTGAGTTGTTGTCTTTATTTGCATTTATTCAGTTGTCAGTTTTTTTTTAAAGTTTCAGGTGCTTTTAGTCTAAAAGCTTATAAAATTGTATTTGGAAAATCCGACAAAAGAAAAATTTAAAGATAGCCTAAAAGAGCTGCCAAAAAAAATCTAGTTAATGTGGCCTAAGAGTGCAAGGTGTGGTCCAAAATTAAGCTCAGCAGACTAACCGTTCGTAGGAGAGACGGACCACCGTTAGTAGGAAAGATTGACCGTTACGAATGCAAGTTTAAATAAAAAACTGAAGTCTTTCCTAACACCAGTAAATTTTAGGATATATGGTAAAAGCTTGGACTTACGGTCTCAATGTTCATAAAAAAATGTATTTACAAAATCTGACTAAAGAAAAATTTTAAAAAAGCCAAAAAAGCTGCCAAAAAAGCTAGTTAATGAGTCCTAAGAGTGCAAGGTGTGGTCCTAAACTCTCTTTGCAATGCCACATTTACATTTCCTTAACCACACATTGCAATGCCCAAAAAGCTTCTAAACAGATCATTGTCTTCGGATCTAGGACACCTGAAAGACCAATCTAGAGAACTCTTCTAAAAAAACAAGGCAGATGGCTCTGCCAATCGATCGACACGTGTTGGAAAAGTAAAAAAATAAACTAAAAAACACCCAAAAAAAAAACACAAAATTTGGTGAGGTAAACCAATGGCTAAAGTTGAGGCAGCCATTAGAGGATTCAAGAAAGACAGCTGCAATCTTTAAAAGAAAGAAAAAAATGGAAGATATGAAATGAAGGAACATTAATTAAAGTGCCACATACCCACTTGTACATTTTCCAAGTCTTTAATTAAAAGTGGCTTAG
>VIGQ01002360.1:0-19211 GCA_009663005.1 Actinidia chinensis | reverse complement strand
AAAAGCTTAAAATTGGTTGCATAGGGAAAAGTTTCACTTCAACTTGAAAGTGTACCAAAAAGTGCAGGGACAATATTGATTCGCTATCAACTGGTAACTTTATTAAGATGGAAATAACGAATTTGATTGGTGTTGACAACTTTCTTGGTTTGCCTGCCTTAGTAGATCTCGTCAAAAGTTGAAGATAAGCATTATTTGAATTTCGGGCTTTGAAAAATTTTTAATGTGGAACCGAGGGGTGATTTACTCCAGTACTGATTTATTGGCATGGGGAGAATCAGTATTCAAGACGAATCGAGGTCGAGTTCTTCTCAGTGGAGGAGATTGAGGTAGAACAAAAATGCACATTATATTTATTGATTCTGTATTTTATAATCCTTTGATATAATTAGTTGTCTTTTATTTTAGTTAATTAGGATTTTATTGATTTAAGTTATTTGCCTAATTGCGAACTAATTAGTAGTAGCCCATGGGCCTATTTTATTTCTAGTGTTTTAGGACTTAGTATTTTTAGGGTTATATGTTATTTCTATATTATAAAGAGCGTTTTGGTTTTTGAGTTACAATTTTGAAAGACAAATTATGATATAATTAAAATGGGTTTTTTCTTTTCTCCCAATCTTTGATTCTGGCGGAAGCCAAAACTTCCCACTCCAATTCTAATTCTGATTCGATTTATCTACTAGTTCGATTGTAGGGCATTAATTTTATTGTGTTGTCTGCCATCATGTAGTCAACATGGCAATTAATGGACATTAGGGGACCATATCTCTACGGCACTTGAAGGAACTGGCCAACTCCAAAAAGAAAAATAATAAAGAAAACTTGACATCAAACCACCAAGAAGCATCTGGGACCTTGACAAACATATACCCACAGAATGGCTAAAATGTCCTCCTCCAAAAAACCCAAGTAATGCCAATCAAAGTACAAATAATAGGACTTATTAAGCCGGAACTCCAAATGAGAGTTGGAAGACATGCTAGCAAGAGTTATCTAATCATATACCTAATACAGGTTCCATAATTAACCTTGTAAACTAGAAGAAATAGCAAAGTTTGAAAACCATAAAAGAAAAAAAATAACAAGCTTGAGACTTCATTGGGCAGAGCCGAAAATTGCTTTGTAGCAAGAACTCCAGACAAAACTTCTCCAGCTGGTTAATTTCATTAATGCCTCTCGGGAAAAGTAGTAAGGGTTGATTACGTCCACATTGTGCAAATAATAATAACTCGGTGAATCAAACCACCACTTCGTAGAGGAAAGACCAAATATAATATACACTGTATAGGCTTATGTAGTATATTGATGGCATACGAATTTCATAAATTCTTAATGCAAATAAAAGAAAACATTGAAACCAGAAAAAAGAAAAAGTTGACTGGAAGATTTACTAGTTACTAAAGTTGACCGGAAAAGTTTAACTACATCAGATTTTTTTACATACAATCAACCAAAGGATCTGACTGTTTTCAAAAAAGAGTTACACAGTTAGAACACTTACCTCAGTTAATACATTACTTCAAGTTGAGCATATGGAAGATCAATTGAGATTCCATCAAGTTTAAACCTCACAAGAGGAACTTTTGCATCCTTGATGCAATGGATAAAAAAATCCTGCATTGATCACCAGATAACACAAGTCAATAGATGATGTCTACACAATTTCATAAACAATATATAAAAACCGGCAAATAAAAATACTAACCGCCAAGGTAGCAAAACGAGGACCAATACATATAGCATCAATATCCAACTCTGAATTATGAACCTGAACAGGAGCCCAAAAAAAAAGGTAAGGTGTCACCCAGGCTGCAATAAACCATTTTTTTTTTCCCATCTAGTCAAAATATGTAGCAGTAGGAATTGACAATTATGACCCGAGCAGAAACCAAAATAGTTAGGCGGTCAACCAGGCTGCATCCACATTGTTTTATATCTAGTCAAAACACAAGCACAAAGAAGGTTGGTGTGCGGATCCTTTGCAAAATCAGTTATTTAATCAATTATCTGAATGTCAGGACAAAATTGTAATGTCAGAGGCTTTCAAATGAGTTTCAGTAGCAGACAGGTTGTAATCCCGGAAAGAGGGCTATGCCTCAAGTTCAAAGCAGTAGGTCTTTCAAATTTTAGTACTTGATATGAACAACCTCCGATAGGAATCAATTCATCATGCAAGGAAAGACAGCCCTAACCGTATCAAGAGGCCCCTATCAGAGGGTGAAACTAGACTATGGATTGGGATAGCTGGCCCTGAGCTCAATCAATGAAGTCACAGGGGCATTTAATATGAATAGTAATTTAAATAAATGACAGTTTGGAAAACTGTTGTTAATGGAACAAGCAAGTGTCATTCACAAGAGTAAACAGTTATCGCATATGAAAACACAAGTATATTAGGAACAACAAACATTCTTTCCTCAATTTTCTTCAAAGGAAGTGAATTGGCGATGAGCCGCTGACAACATATATAATCTAGATAATCTAAAAACAAGTAGAAAACGAGATATCTGAAAATCATACAAAAGATTGGCAATCTGATAAAACTAATTTTAGGAAGCCACTAGAAGAAAGATAAGGAACCGGGGAAAAAGAAGAAACAAAGGAGAAAGAGAAAATTCAACCAAGTGTACTTTACACCAAGGCCATAGGCTACAAAAGGTTAAGGACAGTGGCAGAAGCAGTTGTAATGTGGTGTTCCACAAGCCACCGTTGGCAAGCAACTTCTTATCCATTCCATCACTCTTGTGAGAATAACACGAAACATTGAGAATAGTTCAAGGGGAAACCACATAAGTCTAATTGAAATAAAAACAAAGACACCTGCCATAAAGACAATCTTACTGAACCCATTAGATCAATCAAAATGTCATGTACTTGAATTGAAAAATTAAATGGAACCATGGAGCATATAGGGGATGCCATTAGTGCAGATTTAAAAACCGCTACCCTCCAGCATACGAGTTTCCATATAGGCCATAAATTCACAAGATAGAAAATTATCTTAAAAGCACAAACCATAGATCTGTTAACTATAAAAAGATTAGAAAAGACACAATATACAGATTTGATAACTGCTAGAAAAATTTAAGAACAACCCAGCGAAAAATTTCTGCCAATAAATACCAAACCAAATGATTATACAAAAAATTGTATCCATTGTGAAGGAAGACTAATGCTATAAACCATAAAAACACACTAACTAATGGTAACACAATAACATTGTAATGTCCCCAGACCCCATATACAAACACAATTGCACAAATACACACGTGTGTGAGAGAGAGAGAGAGAGAGAGAGAGAGAGGACCTAATTGAGCTTCTCAATGGCATTTTTCCTCGTAATTTCCTCTTCTGAAGATGGCACAAGTCCTTCATTACAGACATCAAAACATCAGAAAAGAAAAACACATTACACATACATCGATAGATGTGAATCAAATTGGTGTTAATAAATAGATTACCTGAAGCAGAGATCGTATCTTGTCCCCCAATCGGACCAAGACGGCAGGGTTCAGACGAAATCAAAAAGAGAAACACATGGCCGGAACCAAATGGGTGCACCACCGGCTTAATTCAGGGTTCCATTTTTGTTTGCTCCTCCTCTCCCCCTAATTCTTAGGGTTTATCAAAAACCAATGGTGGTCGGGAAAACGAGGTCAAAGGAGGGCTCAGAGAGACAGGTTGATCAATTGGTGATACAGAAAAGAATGCATTGACAACCAATCGAATCGATTGTCGACAAAATCAAAAGCTTAGGCCGAAAGGAGGGCGGAATCAAGGACCCCAGAACAAACTATGGGGATATGAGGTGTAATATGTACGTGTGTGGAGAGAGAGAGATGGACTGAAGACCTCGAATTTGTAGAGAGAAAGAGAGGGGAGAAAGTAGGGGATGAAATTCTTGATGGCATTTCTGTAACAAGTTGAATTTACAATGGCATAGATATTATCATTAAGTGCGCCTATAACACAGGTTGTGTCCAATTGAGATCGCATTCAAGGTACTTTTGCATTGATGCAGTGGAATCAGATCATTTTTTTTTTTGACTTCTGCAAGATAAACAAGTCACATTACTGTCTATACCCAATTTCAATAATAAACAGGCAATAAAAATATGAGGACCAAACATATAGCATCCTATTAGACTCTGAATTATTGAAACTACAACAGAACCCAAAAAAAAATAAAGACGGGCTACGAAGTTGACCCAGTTGAAGAGAGAGAAATAGAGGACAGATCGGCGTGACTGATAATTTGATAATGACCATTGAAAAAAAAGAAGACATGTGATGACGAGTCCCTAATTGGCTGTTCTGATCTACAAAATTCTTCTCTTTCTAATTCAGTCGACCCCACTGAAGAAACAAGACAGCTCTTCCATCTGGACATGGACCCAGTGCTAAATGTAAAAACCCCAATTGATTTGTAATGAAGAAGAACACAGGAACAAGACCGGATCAGTGATTTCATATCTCCATACAAATGAACTTTCCAACAAAATTTTTACACTAGCGTATCCACATGTAATGAGGCTTTCAACCCATTTTTTACTCAAAAACCACATTGGACAGTTCTCTATTCAATCAGGATTTTTAACCCAAGATTGCTGAAAGAAACAGAGTAAGGATGTTGGTGGCATTAATTGAAATCCTTACCCTTCAAATTTTCATCAATCAAAGAGTAAGGATGGAAGAATGGATTCAATTCTATTATTAAAAAATTGGTTTAAGTTTTAAATAAGCGTTTGAGTTGGGGTAGGGGATTTTAGGAAAAAAATACGCCCTAAACCAGGGAGCTTCCATGGAAAATCAAGTTTAACTAAAATTAACACAAATTCCATGAAAAAAGAGTAGGGACCGAGATGAGAATGAGAAGTACAAGATAGTGGGTGGAGCTCATTGAGAACGGAGATATAGGGGCTTGGTCATGGGCCATGTTCTGGAAAGTGGGGTCAAGAGTCTAGGGCTTCCACTTGGAGAGAGGAGTGGGAGAGTAACCCCCATCTGAACTTTCTCTGCCACCTTCTTCCAAATCGCACTGCTAATCTCTTTTCAATGAATAGATGATTGTTTCTCTCGCATCTCTCCTAACACAATTTAAGAAATGTGAAGATCCATTGACGATCGCATTCGGGTTACTTTTGCATCCTTGATGAAGTGGAAACTCAGATAATTTTTTTTCTCAACTTCTGCAAGATAACAGTCACGATATTGTTAAACAATTCTTATCATATATATAACAGGTTAAATAAAAATATGAGGGACCAATTACATATAGCATCCATATTCCATCTGAATTCTGAACCTGAAACAGGACACAAAAAAATAAGGGGCTACGATTCGGAAAACTGAATGGTGATGGTCTTGCCCTGGGATTCTGACTCTTCCCAAATTGACCTCTTGAAGAGAGACAGATCGGGTGGTGACTTTAAATGATAATGGAAAAAGAAGAAGAAGACCATGATGATGATGATGGTACTGTTGGCATGTCTGATCTACAATTTGCTCTTTTCCAATTTCAGTTTTCGCACTCACTTGAAACAACAGAGACAGTCTTCCATGGACGTGGACAGTTGCTAATGTAAAACCCCAATTGATTTGTAATGAAAGAACAAGGGAACAAGAACAAGACATGATCAATGATTAGATCCTCCAAATTTGGAAATTCCGAAACTTTGGAAGAGGGTCTTCTTCTTTCGATGGAGATCCGTTATTGGAGAGAACATTGATAGGACTTGAGAAAGCGGTGCGTGAATGTTTTTGCGCGTGTTAGGGAGGGATGAGATTTATAATGTGCGTAGAGGTGCGGAAAAAAGGAAAAATATTTATGCCATTAGTGTTTGGCAAAACGAAAAGGAATTAGAGACGAGAGATGAGGGGAGGAAGCGGAAGAAAACGAAAGGTATGCGTCGTTATGTTTGAACAAGGAGGAGAATGAGAGAGAGATTTTACCGTTATGTTTTGAAAAGGGGAACGAAAGAAAATTGAATGAAAATCTTTAAAAGCGTAATAAGATGGACGCCTTCCACTCTTTCCCTCAAGTAAATGGTTTCACTCGCACTCGTGAGGATTTTTAGAAAAAATATGCAAAACCCAATGGAGAGTTCCACAGCAAATGCAAACTTTCCCAACCAAATTTTTACGGAAACAAACCACGAAATTAAAATCCTCAAAAAAACACTGGAGAGTCCCTATCCAATCCGGATTTTTACTCGAGATTTATGGAAAGACAGAAGTAAGGATTGTGGTGGCATGAATTCAATCAAAGTTAAATCAAATCAATAGTAAGGATGGACAAACCATGGATCCATTCTTAATTAAAAAATGGTTTAAATTAAGGCTTTTGGGTTGGGGATTTAGGGAAAAAACACCCAAAAACACATTCGAGCATTCCCTGGCCAATCCAAGTTTTAACCAAAATTTACTCAAAATTCCATGGAAAAAAGAGCAAGGATAGAGATAAGAATTACAAGATTGTGGGTGGAGCTCATCGAAGAGAAGATTGGGCTTAGGCTTGGGCTTGGACTTGGGCTTGGGCTGGGGAAGTGGTCAAGAAGGCTAGGGGTTCCACTTTAGAGTGTATCCGCCACATCTAGAATTTCCTCTGCACCTTCTTCCAAAATAGCACCGCTCATCTATTCTCATGGATGGATGATCGTTCGCTCTCATCTCTATGGATATGGAAAAGGGAAAATCAATTGGAAATCGCATTCAAGGAACTTTTGCTCCTTGATGACACTGAAACGCAGATAATTTTTTTCTTGACTTCTGCAAGATGAATAAGTCGCGATAATGTCTTCACCAATTATATATGATATATAAAAAAGCAAATAAAAATAGGAGGACCAATCAATATAGCATCCATATTCTGACTCTGAATTAATGAACACAACAGAACCCAAAAAAAATTAAAGTAAGGGTGACAGATTCTGAAAATTGATTGGTGATGTGGCCGTGGATTCTGCTTCTGCCAAATGACCCTGCTTGAAAAGAGCGAAATAGAGACAGATCGGGTGGACTGCTAATGTAATGATGAAAAAGAAGAAGAAGACATGCTGGTGATGAAATGGTGAAAAAGAAGAAGAAAGATGCTTACAATGAGTACCTGATTGGCCATGTTCTGATCTACAATCTGCTCCTTTCCAATCTCAGTTCGACCTCACTTGAAGAAACCCCCAGGGGGGGGAGACAGATCTTCCATTGACATGGACAGTGCTGTCAGGCTAACTGTAAACCCCAAATTGATTGTAATATGAAGAAGAACAAGAAAACGACCTGATTAGTGATTCATATCTCCAAATTTGGATTCGAGGCTCGGAGAGTAGGAAAGTCCAACAGTCTCTTCCATACGTGGCAGATGTTGTTCCATTCATTGAGAGAACACGATAGACTTGAGGAGAGCGTGTGTTTGTGTGTGTGTTTGAGAGGGGAGAGATTATAATTTGCGTAAAGAGCTGCGGAAAGGAAAGATTTATCCGTTATGTTTGAAAAAAAACGAAAAGGAGGAAATTAGCGAAGGAAGAGCGAAGAGAGAGAGAGAAAAAGAGAGAGGAAAAGCGAACGATTAGCGTTATGTTTGGAAACGGAAATGAGAGAGAGAGAGGAGAGAGATTATAACGTTATAGTTTTGAAAAGGAAAACGAAAATTGAAATGATTTTTTAAAGCGTAATTAAGAATGAGCCTTCCACTCTTTCCCTCAAGCAATGGTTTTATTTTTTAATTAGGCTCTGAGAATTTTTAGAAAAAATATGCAAAAATGGAAACTTGAACACAAATTTTTACGAAACAAACCACTGGAGTATTACACGTGAAATCCAGCTTCTACCCCATTTTTTACTGCGAAAAACCCTTGGAGGTTTCCATATCCAATCAGGATTTTTGCTCAAGATTTCTGAAAATAACAGAGTAAGGATGGTTGGTGGCATGAATTCAATCAATTTTTCATCAAATCAATAGTAAGGATGGAAGCATGGATCAATTCTTTTATTAAAAAATTGGTTTAATAAGCTTTGGTTGGGGATTTAGGACCAAATACGCCACAAAACTCAGGATATTCATGGAAAATCACGGTTTAACCAAATATACTCAAATTCCATGAAAAAAAGAGTAGTAAGGACGGAAAAGATTAATGAGAATTACGTTGGGTTGGGCTCATCGAGGAGGAGATCTAGGCTGGTATTGATCTTGGCATTTTCTGGACGTGGGCAGAAGGCTAGGGAGGCTTCGTTTAGGGCTCCACTTTGAGAGTGTAACCCCAAATCTTGAACTTACTCTGCAACCTTCCGAATCGCACGTTCATTCTCTCTCCAATGGATGGAGGATCAGGTTCTCTCTCATCCATATCTGAATCACTAGGCCGACGGCGTCGAGAAAATGGCCAAGAAGGCTAGGGCTTAGGGCTTCGTTTAGGGCCTTCAACTTTGAGAGTTGTTAACCCCCCAATCTTGAACTTCCTCTGCACCTTCTCCGACTAGCAACCGCTCATCTTCTCTCAATGGATGGAGGATCAGGTGCTTCGCTCATCCATCTCTGAATCCACAGCGAGGCGCAAGGCCAAGGCGGGAAAACGAATAATCACGAATTTAACATCACAGTTCGAGTCCAAGCATTTTGGATTCGTTTTGGCACGAGGGATCAAGTTGTTTATATTATTATAAAAAGTTATGTCAGAAAAAATTACATAAATCAGATACAAATTAATTGTCAATCGATATTATTTCATAACTAGATAAATATGTATAATTTTGTTTGCATAATTATTTATTAAGATATAAAATAAGTCTGAATGGATATTGAATTATGTCAGATTAATGTGATGTTTTTACAGTACTAATCTGTACGAAGAAATCTACAATATTAACAATTTATATCATCAAAATTTACTCAAAATGAAAAGAAATTATTTAGACTGCACAGGTGCAGCCTGCCAACAGTCGTCAAAAAAGCCAAGTACTATAAAATTACTTTTTATACCCTTTAAAAAGAGGGTTAATTACAACATTAAAGAAAACACACCTAAAAGGGAAAAAAAAGAAAAGAAAAAAAAAAAGAGTCCATCAATCTGTTTAATTATCAAATAAACCATTAGAATGAACTAAGTCCTTATTACCGAATCTGCTTTAGTACTATAACAACCATAGCGCATAAATAGACTTTCTAACATCTATATCTAGTCCTTGCACAGACTTTATAATCAATTTGAGAATCTTTGATAACAGAATTGCAAGAACCGTAGGAAGATCACGCACAAGTTGCTGTCCTCTCAATTAGGGCGGAGCCAGGATTTTCGATTAGGGGCTAAAGTGTAAAAAAAAAATTAAAAAAAATTGTGTAATTTTTAAAAAGTCAAGGGGCCGTTTCAAGCTGATTTGAATGATTAGGTACAAAATGGAAAAGTTTGGCTTGAATGATTTCGAGCTGATTTTGGTTTAGACCCAAATTATGAGTCTCAAGAATTAAACTACCAAATCATCAGGAAAAAAACACCAGATCTGCTATATTTATCCTGGGCGACTACATTGGACCTCCCATAAATAAATTACGTGAAGATTGTAAAGTATAGTAGAAAATCACCAAAAAAATATTATTAACTCTTAACAGGATTACCAATAAGCACTTCAAATATTTAAGATTAAGAATCAGAAACTTAACACCTAATATAAATTTTGATTCGATTTGTTTTAAATGATTTGAAAAAAAATATAAAACCAACTTACGATTATTTTCTAAATTTCAAAAAACTACAACGGTAAATTGGTCTATGAAACCAAATAAAACACAAATTTCAATCAGTTTGTTTTTTTTAATTTGCTTGCACCCCTAAATGAGACACTGACTGAAATGAGCAATCCTACACGGTAGGAAACTGAACCACGCGAATGTCAAAACCTTACAACAAACCAATTTAATCATTTTCTAAGCATATGAAGATTTTTTTTTTAGAACTTACAAAAAGAGACAATTGGGATAGACTTGAAAAACTAAGTATTTCGTCGAATGAAGAAACTCAATAGCGTTACGATTAATGTGGAGAAGGAGACAAAGGAATTTAGTAACACAACTTGTTAAATTATGGCCTAAAGGCTTATACTCCATGGGTAAATTTCAACGAAAATAAAGATAATCAAAGGTTAGTCAGGATAGTCAATTACCATCCTCAAAATAAACAATCATCAAAACATGGCCTTCGGCATAAGTAACATTTAAGCCCTAATAAGATCACGAATGTCAAGAACTTCAGGCTGGTTTGACAAAGCTATATTTTATTTTGCTAGCCCAAACAATAAGTAATTTTGATGAATATTAGCAGAATTAATTAGTATGCTTTTACACTTCCACAAACAAATACATTTACAACTAATGTTTTATGATGCATGCTCCCGAAAAGGGAAAAAAGGGGAGAGAAAGTTTAAACGCCCATCTACCTGTCTTGCTAACAGTGTACTTAATTTTTTTTGAACTTGAGATCTGTCTAAGGACTGACTTTTTATTCGTCAACTAAATCTCACGTCACTAGTAGAGACCCCCAATAAAATCCAGGACAAAACAACACTTGATAAAGTGACCCAACTCAAAAATGATACACCACTAGGTTTTCGAACTCGAGTGAGACCTCCTTGAAAAGGCGGTGGTGGTATTTTGCAATGATGCAGAAAAATCACCTGCTATCTAAAGTTGGTTGATAAATTCATGCATATATAACACCATAATTCTAGGCACCCAGCACCTCCAAAAAATTCATGATCAAAACAGAAAATCTACATGCATCATTGTAATCCTTATTTTTCTCTAAAATTAAGACGTTACGGTTCTACTGAATTTCAATTCGTATGCTCATAGTACCAATAATTCAATATAATATATATATATATATATATAGTGAACCTTAATTAATTGTACCACTAGCAATCTATGTTTTTTACTTGGGAGGGTACTCAACAAGGGGCCCTCTATAATATATGAGCCTTCGATTCTTATTTTTTTGTTTTTTTGATTTTCTGGAAACAATCAATTGGAAAATAATAAAAATTGACAAACAATAAAGAAAAAATAGATAATGAAAAGAAAAAAAAACATTATACAAAAATGGTTGGACAAAACAAAATGGCCATTGCACCGTCATGATAATTTTGAAATTCCATTTATTATTTCCAGTTTACTCTGTGGGTTAGTTTAGGCAGGAAAAGAAAAAAGTCAAGTTAGATTAATATTTGTAGTTAAATGATCCAAAAAGTTAAATTTGTTTGAAAACAAAAATGACTAGCCAGTATAATTTGAAGTAAAGTTAAATTGGAAATAAATATAAAATTGTATATATCATAACTTGATAGAAACAATTCATATGTTTTGCTTTAACTAGATGGAGAGGCTGGGATCGGGGGTAAAAGAGGTGAAGCAAAAATGAACAGGAGGAATCTTTAGTAGTTAGCTCAAACTTTCGTCACTTAATGGTGTGAGTAGAGCAAAAGGGCAGTGACGATGACGGTTGTGGGAGACCATGAAGAGGTGGGGAGTGGTGGTGAGAGGCGTGGAGCTAGGAGAAGGGTGGTGGCGGCACGAAGTATGGTGGGGGGGCGCAGGGGGGCGTGCCATAAAAATGCACTGTTACAACCTTTTTTGCTACAAACAAATGCAAAACGACGTCGTTTTAGCCGAATAAATTACAAAAAACAACGTCGTTCCATTTAGGCGAGGGAAACGAAGAGATAAGCTAGAACGACGTCGTTTTCCATTAGTCAGCTTAAAACGATATCGTTTCGCATTTGTTATACAAATGTGGTAAAAAAAGATTGTAAACGTAGTATTTTCCTCATGCAATGTGTAGGGTTTGGTTTTAGTTGGTTGGAGATGATGACAATTAGGGGATGTTGGAGGTGTATTGGGAACAAATAAAAAATCTTAAATTAGTTGGATGTATTGAGAAAGTGGGTGTGCTGAGATGGATTTAGTTTGCGTTTAGAAGCTCCCCAGCTACAACTTAGGCGAATAGAGCATGTGGAAGCTAGGACGGAGCAAAAGGAAACTTGATAACAAATTAAACTCTATAGTTTCAATTACAATAAATTAAATTTATGGTTTTGTTTCATTCACAATTAAAGCCTTTTTCGTCAGTTTCCATCTATTTTAAACTGACTAAACCAACTAGTTCTTGTCAAAATTTACAAAAAAAACCCCCCGATTTTATTCAAGGTTTCTCATTTAGAGCCCCAGTTGAAATAATGAGACTTATTTCACGCAAAACTCAGAAGAAGAAGAAGCACAAAGTCTCTTGATGTAGTCATAAGAAGAAACATTTTCTTAAACCAATTTACGCCGTAACGTGTATGGCTTACTAAGGCTGTTTGTAAAAGAGAGAAAATGTAAAGTTCAATTTTCTAAAAGTTTGCCAAAATAGTTGGTTGACTTGGTTCTTCAACATATGAAAAAGTGAAGAAATGAATTAACTGTGTTGCTAATTCAGCATTGCATCTCACCATGATATTGCTTCATTACTAAATGACAAAAGTAGTGCAATAGAAAAAAGAAGCTTCAACACTTACAGCTAAATGGCTGTTTTACTCGTGTTGAATACTGTGAGTTATGTTAGAAAAAATTATATATAGAGAGACTTTGTATATTGATATTGAGTTAATTTAAGAATGCAATAGTTAACTCTCTTGTATAGAGAAAAACCTAAAAGGAATAGTTGTGATAAGGACAATAATAATAAAGTAAATAAAGTAACATAGCAATCAGGAGATATTTCAGAATATATGCTAACTTATATCTAAACATCTCTCAAACGCAAGGTGAGTTATTAAAGGGGAATCAACTTAAGTTTGGAGGACGAGGCGCGATCGGCATGTAGGATGCGTGGGCGCATAGGGACCGTGGACGCGTTAGTGTATGTCACAATTGGCGTTTTGAACAACCAACCACCACTCGGCGAAAAAAACAAACTGCCGACCACCCACCAATATGGGGGTGGTCGCCTTTTGTGGAGCGCGTGGATGTTGTGGCGTTAACTGAGCATGTCAAGAATGTTGGAACTTAAACATGTTGACCAGGATAGTAATCCCATCTCAACATCAACAATCAATAAAATAGCCTTCGGCATAAGTAATATTTAAGCCCCTAATAAGATCACGAATGTCAAGAACTTCAGGCGGTTAGACAAAGCTATATTTGTTTGCTAGCCAACACAATAAGTTAATTTTGATGAATATAGCCAGAAATTAGAATTAATTAGTATATGCTTTTACACTTCCACAAAACAATACATTTACAACTAATGTTTTATGATGATGCTCCCGAACGGGACAAAACTTTTTAGACTAAACTTTGATATAGAAAATATATTATTCTGAATATATTTTATATAAAATATATTCTGACATATACAAATTATTGAGGCGCCTTTAAAATCCTTTAAATACATTTAAGTCAGTGTTGTCTTCTTGGCACCGATGATAACTTTAACAAATTGGCCATGTGTTTACTTGTACCTTTGTTTTTGTCTTGTTCTGGTAATTAGCGCCTACAGTTAGTGATGGGAGAGTAGCACAACGGAAATTAAGATCAAACAATTCTCCCGATAAAACAATGCAAATCAAAAAGACTAATAACACATAACAATATTAACGTGAAAAAACACTCCAAATGAGAAGAGTAAAACCCCACGAGGCAATACGCTCAAAATCTTCCACTAAATCAATAATAGGAACAAATCAAGTTCTCTCTAGATAATCTAGAGGTATACATCATCATAATCATAATCTCAACAACTATTCTCAAGATAAACTCTTGGTATATGAAAGAAATAAACAGAAACAAGTGAGGAAAGGATTAAACCCAAAATCTTGGAAAGGGAATGCGGATTCTAGATCGGATCAGCTAGAGGCCTTGTTTTCGTTCCCTCAACCGGTTCAGATGTAGAACAAAGAGTTCTGGAAAAACAGATCCCAAAAAAGCAGCCTGATCTAACAGTGCAATTACCGATATCTAGATTTGATGAACACGGCACAGAAAAATCGGCTCCCTCTCTCTCTGTTGTTCGTTGGCTCTGTAATTATTTCTCTCTCTCTGTCTAACTTAAAAATATTTTTATAGTGGCAGGCCTAATACAATTAGGGTAAGAGGAAGGAGAAAAAAGGTTTTAATAAAATGGACAAATACCCCCTCTAATAGAGGAAGGAATTCCCAAACAAACATTTCCCACGACCAAACTAGGTTGGAGGGCCCCGGCAAGGTCAAATCGGCAACGGTTGTAGGTGTGACAAAACTCAAAACTTTCCCTTGCCAACACTTTTTTGCACATATCCGAACCATTATCTCCAACGGTGTTGTGAATCTTTCAAATTCCAACAACTTTAGTATCCAATTGCATCACGAATCCAATGATAGCTACATCAATATGTTTTGATCTCGAGTGAAAAAGAAGAATTCTTTGCGAGATGAATGGCACTTTGATTATCACACAAAATAAAAAACATATCTTGCTTTGTTTCAACCCAAGCTTCCATTGTAATGTTAAAAATTGCACAACCACAACAAATCTTTTGTTGCCTCCACAGCGGCTGGCTATGCACTCGACATGGCGGTAGTAGAGAGGGCAACACACTTTTGCAATTTAGATTGACAAGCCACGGCTCTCCCTGCCAAGTGACCATATGTCCGAAGTAATTTTGACCATCCAAGCTTCCAGGCCAAATCGAATCCGTATCTCCAACCAACATAGGCTTATCAAATCCCCAAAGCTAGTTTAAGATCGTCTTCCCGAAGAATCTCATCACCACTTCACGGCTTCCCAATGAGTATTCCCGAATTGATGAGGATAACGACTCTCAATACCAAACGGCATGTGCAATATCGGGCCCTAGTACCACATGGCATACATAAGCCTACCTACTGCGGATGAGTCTGGAATATCTTCATGCTAAACTGTTCATCATTCATAGAGGGACATTGCTCATAATTAAGCTTAAAGTGGGAAGCAAGAGGAACACTTATCGCTTTAGCTTTGTCCATGCAAATCTGATAAGAATCTTTTCACATACTTTTCTGCGATAGTACAACTTTTTAACACTCGATTACGAAGATTGAAGCAAGATTTGTCGTGCCGGTCCCAAATCTTTCATTTTTTTTTTTTTTTTAAGGAGGGGGGGCAAAAGGTCTTCGCTCAGTCTCTTTTCAACTCTGTAATTCTGCAAATATTCTCCAACAATTAACATGTCATAACATAGAGCAAAAGAATAATAAAATCACAATAGGGAAATTTTTGCATAAAGACACAATGATCGCCTGGTCACTATACCCATGTTTAATCACATCGAATATTACACTTCCGATACCATCTGTCGTGCGCTTGTTTCAAATCGTAAACCTCTTTACCATTACAAAAACATAGCCCTCCTGCCATCTTCTTGGAAACCCCTTTGGTTGCTCCATGTAAATCTCCTCTTGTAGATCCCCATGAAGAAAAAGCCGTCTTAACAATCCATTTGTTTAACCTCTAGATCAGACTAGCGGCATAACCCAAAGCACTACTCGTTTTATAGATTGCATCTTACCACCATGAGCAAAAAAATTCCCAAAAATCAACGCCTGTTCTTTGAGTAGTGTAAAACCTTTTACTACCAACCCGAGCCTTATATCGAGGTTTGTGAAGATGTTCATCTTGTTCACACGGTACAACCCATGCGGATTTTTCAACACTTTCTTGCCCTTACGGCAACTTTACTAGCTCAAATGTATTGTTCTCACGTAAGGGATTTTTTGCCATTCATCCCCATGGCTTTCATCCAATCCTTTTTGTTTCACTTCCATTGCTCTTCAAAAACTTCGGGTTCTTCCCGGTTAGTGGACATAATACACATTTGGGGGTTTATCAGAATGGAAGGGACGTCATCACGAGTAGACCTTCTTGGTTAATTGGCAATAACCAAAAATGGGTTCATCAACGTTTTGAATCCAAGATCAATATCATTGTTATATATTTCTCAAACATCAATAAGATTATTAGGATTATCAACATGTAACTCCTACCTTGATTTTCATTGGAACGTCATCGGCAACCATCGGATAGGAACAATGATGGCTGACCGGCCAATCAACATCACCATCTCTCATTCGAAAGTACGAACACCTTTTTCTGCCTTTCGATAATTAATGTATGTCCTCCATGGAATATTGGCAAATCTCGCTACGTATAAGCTTCCTATTAATTGATCAAAGAATCGCGATCCAAATCATCAAGTCAATACCCAACCCCCCCCCAAACACAAACTTCTTGGTCTTGTATATAACTTAGACCTCTCGTCGTGGGAACATGCACATAAAGCATACATCAAATACCGAAGATGGTCATAAGAGAAGAAGAGAATCTTTACTACTCCAAACACGGTTTGGCACATCAAAATTCAAAGGCACACACGGGTGTGAGATTAGACACATGTACGACCGTACTCAATGCTTCACCCCAAAAGATCTGGCAATTTTACTTGTAAAAGCAAACACCTCACTCTTCCATCAAAGTCATATTCATTCTTTCGGCCAACCCATTTAATTGTGGTGTGGGTTTTGAGGAGGTGGACGTTTGGTTGACGAATGCCTTGCTCTTCGGACAATACTCATCAAAGAACCCAATTTATTCTACCCTATTATCTGTGAGGATACACTTTACACTTTTTCCACTTTCCTTTCAACCGTATGGCTTGAAACAACTTGAAGGTATCTAGGGCACTTGATTTTGTCTTCAAAGTATAAGCCCAAATTTTCGATTAAATGACATCAATGAAAGTCACCAAATAATATGCACACCAAGTGACCTTGTCGCATTGGCCCACATACATCGGATGTATTAACTAAGCATTTTGACTTCCTCGTTGGTGCGGAGGATTATTTAATGATACCCCGCCTTTGTGTTGCCGGCCAAACAATGCGGAGACACCGCTCATTACATTGGAAATTTCGGATTATAGACATGCTTCTTAGCCAAAAATAGCCAAACCCTTCTCACTCATATGACTCAAGCGCTTGTGCCATAACTCGGAAGGGAAATATCATCTTCACAAGAATTGATGAATGAAATGCTTGAAATATCGGTTCGAACAATCATACAAGTTTAAATGTCTTCTTCCCTTTGCAATAATCTTTGACCCCTTTTTGAGCTTCCATCATCACCCGAAAAGGAACTGTAATAGCCATCATCATCACAACTTTCAACTTATTTAAAAGATATTAAGCGAAGATTTGGAATGTGTTTAAACTCTTTTGAGAGCTAGCTTATAGTGCCATTACTAGTATCAACACAAATATTTTCCCATTCCAATAACTTTTGCTTGATCACTATTGCCCATACGATAAATGAAAAAAGCAAAAGACGCAGTAAGGAAGAAAAAAAAAAAGGGCTCGTTGTGATCCCCCCCCCCCCCCCCCCGCCTGCTTTGTAGCATGTGTAAGAAGCAACTACTATCACCAAACCCCCAATCTACCTCATCACAAGATAAATAACATTTTCTATCAACACGATCACAAACAACAAGGAATCATCAAAAACAATAGCAACATTTTATCATTATGTACCTTTTCTCTTGTCATTGTTGCGTTTGTTGTTCTTTGTACTTATTCTTGTTTCATTTTTCAATTTTCGGCGAATACTTCGTGATATGGCATTTTTAACCCGAAAATGGGGACACTCAACATTTACTCACTTATTAGAAGCTCCACGCGAGGGTACCACGAGTACTGGACCGCGGCTGTGACTCCTCCCCCTCGATTCAGTAACCAAAACTTCAGACTGTGAAGGAAGAGAATGAACCTTGTGACTTGCGCCTCATCTCTTCAATTCAATACACTACTATTGGCCAAATCCATCGAGATTAATACATTTGGAAGAGCAGAGTTAGATAAGGAGTTATGTAAATGTCTCCCACATGCTCATTGGCCAAAGTAGCAGAAAGCCATTAAACCCTTTGTATTAATCATAAGCTACGGTTCCATTGAGGCAACTGATGTATGGTTTCTGGAAAAATATTCAAGTGGTCTTGTAAGGGAGTTCAATTTTTTTTTTATAATCATGATGCAGCGTGAGTCATCATGACACGGTACATATATTAGGCTATATATATATAATATATCGTTTTTTTGGTTTTTAATGTAAAGTGGACCCATTTAAATTTAATTGGGCCATTGAGTGAATTTAAGTGGATTGAATTGGGTTTGAAAGAAATGTGTGAGGAAAAGGGCCAAATGGAACGTGGACCCCAAATATTGGTTGTGTTTGAATTTTGCTGGGACCAAACCCAAGCCAAGGGCCCCCAAGGACGGGCATTGTTGCGTCAATTTTAATATTTTGCCTAAATACAATTAATGTTAGGATCATTTTATTTTTAGGTCTTCTTCCTCCATTCTCCTTCTCTCTATAGGTTTTGTGAGCAAAAAGGTTTGCATTTGGAGCTTAGTGAAGTTGAATCCTTGATAGGGTCATTTGGGAGAGAACAATCATCTACACAACGAGGGCTACGTATTGAGCAAAGAAAAGAAAGTTGTGAAATAGGACCGCTAGTGGACGCTTTGAGGCTTTAATCTATCTCATCTTCTCACTATTTTTGGAGCTTGCAGTGCTTGAGATTTGAGGTAAAGGGGGGTTTTTTTTCATTGTGGGGTTTTACTTTCAGATTGTTTGTTTAAGGGCTTATATAAAATCTATTGAGATTCATGATGTGGGTAAGAACCTTAAAGGAAAACTTGTTTAGAATTAAAATGAGGAAATCGTATTAATAAAAATTTGGCTGTTTGGTGTTTGGTTGTATTGGTGTCGACACATAGGATGTTGTGATGTTGTTGACACCTCTGAGAGGAGAATTAGAGGAAAGCTCTAGACAACTGATGGTTGGTGTCGACACCTAGGATGGTTGGGTCGTCGACACCTTTGAAAGGAAAAATATTAAAATTGCTACTGACATTTGGGGTTTTTCTTGTGGTGACACTGGCTGGTTCGACATAGTGAATATTAAAAATTCATATTTGGCTATTGACATTTAGGTTGCTGTTTGGCACTAGTGTCGAAACCTTGAGCAAAAATTTGAAGTTTTTGGCTACTGACCATTGGTGCGACACCTAAAATTTTTGCAACAGTAAAAAAAAAAATTTAAATATTTTTTTTAAAATAGTTTACCCCCGTTGAGCCTGATTATATTTTGTATATATTATTGTTGCAATTAATTTT
>VIGQ01002351.1:0-35029 GCA_009663005.1 Actinidia chinensis | reverse complement strand
ATTATTTATGCCAAATATTTTTTACTACAGGAAGTACAATTAGATAAATTCACACCACATAATACAAATAAAAAATAAGTACAATTAGAGAAAAGAGAAGGTTCAAATAATAACCTAAAGAAAACAGAAAATAACCCTATTGAAATCTCAATGCAACACATATATAAAGAAGTAGCATTGATTGTAAAAATACGATTCCATTAAGCTTTTGGAGCAAAACATCAAAAGAAGTCCTCACCTCTCAGAATTTGTGTATAATCCTCCATAAAACCCTTTAAAATCACCAAAACCAAGCAAGAATGAACAGGTCCTCACAGTCAGACACAAGGTATTATTAATTCATCACAAAATGGAAATTGATTTAGAATCTAGTCCTCTTCGTCTTTCCTTCCCCATGCTGATAATTCTATAAACATGCAGAAACTCCTATGGTAATCCACTCGTCCGCGCCCGACCGTATTTTCAGCAAGTCCGATTTTGCCTCTCACCTTTATACATTCCATACTCCGGAGGTTCTGTGATGCTTCAAGCATGAAGTCTGGTTGTACAGGCTAATTTGGGATTTAACCCAACGATATCCTTCATTCATATGTAAGTAATATCTATCACAATTCCCTTTCTAAAAACAAATACGAAACATACGTTAGTATCCAAGCCAACCTAACAAATGTAACGCACAATATAGTACCTTTTAACGTTGTCTAGGTACTTATTAGTATCCGAGTTAAACTAGTTGATTAGAAACTTTTGCATCATGCCCAGCATGATAGGGAGTAAAGCGAAATGTGCACAGTGATACAGACGTTTGCTTCGTAGAACTCCAATCCTTTAACGATCTACAAGGACCAATGAAGCAATTTATAAGCAGCTAAATTAAGCTCCTGCAATACCTTGCGCTCTTCAAACACGAAATAAGTTGTCCACTCTCTCAATCTCAGAGCCGGCAAATACTGAGACTGCAGAAATTTGACAGCAAAGGGTATACCAAACAGAAGCCATGATGTTCATGATGTACCTCCCACAGCCGGCTGAACACGTGGGGATGGTATCCCAAACACCGCGTCACAGTGTTTCTAATTCATTAGGAACAGCAGGACTTGATGAATAAGTGTATTATATACGTTTAACACGAAATATTGCACATCAAAAATGGCCATCCACTCTCAATCATAGAACTTAATCTTGCCAACAATGAGTCCTCTAGAGATGAAAATAAATAACTAACACGGGATAAACAATAAGTCGAGGATCCTGTCATCTCCTATGGGTTCTTTGGACTTCAAAGTTTTTTCATGACAGATCGATGATGATCAAGAAAACTATCAATACCCGAAGACCTTGTAAATATTTCATATAATGTGGAGTAATCAAAGGTCCTACACAGATTTTGCAAGAAACCATCCAAATTTAACTTGCATAAACATAAGGTTTGTACTTAACGGATCACTTCATACGAATCACAAAACCACAAAGGTTACAATTACAAAAATAGTCTTTGGTAGTTTTTACCCATTACTTTATCTGTCCATCAATACCACGATTTTGAACTTTTAGTATTGCTGATTTCTCACCTAAATCAGCCCAATTTTGTAATTGAGGTTTGTCTTTTTGGAGTAGATTTTCATACGTGATCAGTATGTGACCTTCATTTGTTACAAGTTTAATGTCAGATTGTGGGTAAATTTAACGGGATGTAAGCAACTTACGGTGGGAACTTGGGTGAAAAGTAGGAAAAAAAATGTCAATTTTGTTCCCTATCAGATGATGGTAACATGTCCTTAAGTATGAAATGTTCCAAAACATATATACATTATCATTGGATGCTTTAGATTTAATCGCTCAAATTCACTGTAATACATATTTAAAAACCATCAAATTTGACAAAATACAACTGCGCGCAAACTCAAACCACATGCTGTAAACTAAGGGACCATTTTTGTAATTTTAACCCCACATAAATCTAAACGCCAAAGGATATTGCATACTACATGTATGTATGTGCCATCAATACATGTTCCCTTAAAACAATAAATTGGCATCACGAGTACACATTACCACATGACCCATTTCGATAGGTTTCTTCAAAGTGAAACAGAGATTTTTTGGCCTTAAAGGTTTATTCTTTTCTGATGCCAAAGAGTACTGTTATCTATCTACCCGAAGCTCTTGTCACTGGTCCAAGATTTCAATTGCCCATCTGTTTTGTTAGCCTCTCTAGAGCTTTTCAGTGCAACGTGTGCTGCAAGTGATTGGGATACATACATGATTGTAGACTGAATTATTTCGGGACATTTTGATGTTGTATAGTGCATAGTTGGTTGTTCCACTCTAGAAGTGCAATCAAATTTTAATGTTGGTGCTTTGGTGTACTTTTTAGACTTTGCAAATAAAACTTTCCACACGACGTATAAAAGTTATCATGGGGTGATGGATGCCTATACGGACGCTCAGAACCTTGTGCTTCTCCTTATTTTTTTTTGCACTTGCCTTTTTTTGTCTGACTAACTAAGACACACTTACTTTCACATTTTGCTACTTGAACATCGATCTTATACAATGCCTGGGTGTTGTACGTCATGACTTCTTAGTATCCGTCCTGGTTTTGTGCCAATTGCATGCACAACTTGCTTATGCTGTTTGCAACAAAACTTCCCCTTTTAAGAACACATTACTTGTCCTTTTGCTACTTGACATCGATCTTTAATAAATTCCTGAAATTTTGGTTCCGACTTGGTGCATTGGCTCCAAACTTGCATTATGCCTGTTTGCACAAATAACGCATATATCGGACTGTTTTTGTTGCCAGTAATTATATATTTACCTTGTTCCAACCATTAAAACCACCAAACACATGTTTTGGGTGGCATTCATATTCTTCTGTGCTGAAATCATCCGTCCAAGTTCCAGAACAGTGTGATTACATTGCTTTGGATGGTGAAATAATTTTCTACGAAAATACTCGCAATTAATGAAGTATTTTTTTTTCAAAAGGACACTTCTCCAGAATCTGATTTCTTCAATGCAAATCTCAATTTTCTTTTCTTTTCCCTGTTTCCCTTGCAGGCCAGGATATTAGCCCTGAATGCGTCATATTTCCTGAAAGCTGTAGGTCATTTTGTATATCCATCAAGGTTTGTCCCTTTACCACTATGGCTTGCTGTAGACGATATCTCACTAACAAAATACTATAAAATGGAAAAAAAACAGCAGATAAAGCATGTTGGTTCAGCGATAAACTTGGATATGATTATATATTTATTGGTAAATCCATATGTTTCAGGCCAATTGTATCGATCAACTATTCCTGCTGAGGCAAGTGGTTCCCGGAAGTGAAGAAGCCTGCCAGGCATAGCAGTTCAAGCCTTGATCAAAGTCACTCAGCCTTTTGAATATGGACATCCTTGCGTCGTCTTGCATACCATGTGTGCCCTAAGAAACAGCAAGCTGTAGCTGCTGCGGCCTCCTGAATAACTGTAACGTTTTTTTTTCCTGTCCAAGAGCAATGGACTAACTGACAAATTTATCAAACCGCGGACGTATAATTTATCTTTGTTTTGGTGATTTGGTTGGCTTCTTTTCTTATATTTTGTCAAACAAATATTTATTTTCAGTTTATCTCGAACATCACGCATGTGAAGCTTGGAAATGTAATTTATTTCGACTATCGGCTAATGTTCAACTAGTTTCAAACAAATACTGTTTTGGTTTTAAGTTAATAGAATGTATTGTAATGCAAAAATTACATTATAATGGTCTGACGACACAGTTTCATCCTTCTTCCTTTTAAACCCTAAACCCCTTTTCGTCGTTGCCAACATGGCCCCTCCCTGAACCCGTCCACCCTGTTACCACCAGATACATCAGTGGTTCACATAACCTGCTATTCAAGGCAAATAAGATTCTATGTTTTTGTCCGAATTAATGGGAAGACGAATTGGACATGAGAGCCTATCATCCCAAGTTTTTTGCTCACTATTCCTCACCTCAATCGCCACCCAATGCATATCTATATTCAGTCAGTTTCTCATCTTTCCTTGCATGCACATCTGACATATGGAATGAACCATCTCACGGCATGTTCATTCCACCTTAGTTTTTTAGCGTATCAACTTGTGAGGAGCTACTCTTCCTCTACTTCTTAAATGGAGTGAAAACATAATGATTAAATTTATGAATTAATATATGATAAGAATATGAAAAATGTTCTCTTACGTGCTGTGTTTGAGGCAGCCATGCACGATGATCCAGTGCACCAGGAGGATTCCCCATCCGAGTTGAAAGGTCAATGCATCCAAGAACTTGTTGTGGTCGCCGATTGCAGACACCGCTACAGAAGGACACCAGAGCAGATACCACTCTCCCCCTCCTAGTAGTATCGGTGCAAATACTTACTCTCTAGGTCGCTTATATTTTACACAATGGTAAATCCACCTGGCTAGAAATTCCCCTGGGTCTTGAAGGAAGCGTGCTGTACCGGGCTGTGCCGTGCATATTTCTGTGCTCCTGCATGCCTTAAATTCGTGTCTCTGTCCGTCCGCGTACTTGCAACAAACACAGAAAAGGTGGGGGCTACTTGATCTTTTGTTTGTCACTTCCCCCATCCTCCTATGCTAGACCATCGCTCACTTATTTTTGTTCCACATCATATTGAAAACTAGCCTTGATTTTCCTAGCTACACTTCGCTTGCCACATGGATCGATCAAGAAGTCATATGGCTGAACCGTCCCAGGAAGGTCACTACAAACCCAACGGCAGTTTGGCAACATTAAGAATAACCATTAAGGAACTAAAAAAAAAAGGAAGAACCAGCTGTTAATTAATGAAACATAACCACCTTTTGTATGATCGCCCGTCAACCATCACCTTACTCCAATTACTCCAAAACAACACTGACTACCTCTACAATGCATTTGGTGTATTAGGAAACTTTGCATTCAGAATTAGTTTGCCATATTTTGTTTAAAAATTGTTTTATTTAACGACTTTTAAAACTTTGAGTAATCAAATTTTTCCTTCAAATTCTTGCCATTGTCGAATGTGTACATATTATTCACTTCGCTCTCTTAAAATTCCTTCTTTTCTTCCAGTACATTGAAATTTAAACAAGAGAAGAAGGAAAGTTGGAGAAGGTACGGGCTTAATTGAGATCACGGTTCAAAGTTGGACAGGGATATAGTCGAAATTCACAAAATTTTCTTAATTTTGAAAGATTATAGAGACTCTATTGGCTTGTGCTAGTAACAAACACTAGCACAAATATTTTTTATTAGCATAAAAGGTATTCACCTCTGTATTTTTTGAATAGGTAATAGGCATGAATTTTAATTGAATTGTAACTTCTTTCTTTCTTTCTTTTTTCTTTTCTTTTTTTTTAAAAAATATTAGGGGAGATATAAAGTGATAAAGATGAAATCATGAAGGCATTTTCAACAATATAGAAACCCGAAGCAGTCTAATAACTATAAGAGGAAGAGTTCTTAAGCTACAGTTCTCTGTTTGAAATCCATTTTTAATACTAATAATATATATATGTAGAAAAATAACACCCCTATCCTGCAACCAATACATCAAGCAAACACCACCTTTGTTCCGCCAAATTTTGAAGATATGATTCTTCCTATCGAGCTGGGCATGGTTTCCAACCTTTCTTGCTTCCATTGAAGAAAAACTTGGTCAGGTTCTCAGATTTCTACGTTTTATTGCGTCGATACATCTGCGGTGGATACATTGCACACGTCCGGACACCTCGAGAATATACGCTCACAAGCACAGATTAAATATCCTCAAAGCTTGTCACAATAAGCTTCCTGATGTTGATGATCTAGACAACGAAAACCACCCCGAAAAGAGAATTTTTGTTTAGTGTTACTGAAGGGATACACATACGAATCCAACTAACATTAGCCGTGTATACCAGGTTTTTTAGTTCTTCTTCTGGTTGATGGGGTTTTTACTACTACACTAAAACCATGACCTATAACCCTTTTTAAACCCCTTCACACTGCCTGAGTGGTTACTCTCCCAGTTCTTTATGATCCTTTGGTGAGTTTTTTAGTTGTTTAACAACTATCATCCTGACATTTTGTTGTGAAAGGATACGATCGTCGGACCCTTTTGTTACCCATAATTATGAGGTTGTGGTTATCCGATTGTGGTATGAGAGATTAGCATCCCTTCAGATAGCCAGGTAACGACGGTTACCCGGGATTTCATCAACTATGGAACCATACTAGATGTATGGTTGATATAATTTATCATAGAAGGTCAGTTTTTGCCGTTGATACTTGGGGTCAACTGTGCGGAATTGAAGTTGCTATTGTGCCACAACAAATACACAGAGTATGATCCAAAAGAGATAATTTTGCGCCCATTGCTTCTCTTGTTGAGTCACAGAGGGAGATTACTAATGAATTCAAAGGTTTTGGAAAAATCGTAAAACTTTTGAATTCCCTGTTTTTAAAGTTGGTATATCGAATTGGGGAAGCCACGAGGCAGTAGGGGCTCACTCAGAACATAGGGGAATCAAGCCTGTTTTTAGGTACAATTCTTTCTGGCCTCCATCCAACGATGGAGTTTTCATTCAGGTGTCAACCCACTGCATTTATTACACTGATCAAACCATAATCTTAACCACCTTATGCATAATCATGGTGTTGTGAATGAGTTGGGTGTCGTCAACTTAGAGGTGGGAGCTTCCATTCACATTACGTACCAGATCCTTCTGAAAGCAATTCCTTCCCCCAATTTGGTTGTGCCAAGCTTACCGGAAATTAATTATGCTGTTTTTAGTTTTACTAATTATAGTTGCTTTAGTGCTACTGCTATAATGGTAGAATTAATTTCTTTCTTTTTATTTTTTTAATGTGATTATATCTGATTTTTATTATACTTGATTTTTGTTGTTTTTTTTTTTTAGCTTTCTGGATGGATATTATTTGGGCTAATGTTTTTTTTTTTTTTTATTTACTTAATTATAATGGAGTTTGCCGTGTTATGTTTTTTTATTTCCTGATTGGTGGTTATGATGGTAATTCACACGACACTCCAGATGATAGTAGTCATCGCGATTAACAAAACAAAACTTCAAAAGAGTTTTATTTTAACCAAAACTCTTCTTGGACTACTCCAACAAGGAACTTTTTATTTGGATCTACAAAATAATACGCTTTGGCGTCCTACATCTTACTAGGTGTTGGGTAAAATCAAATTTTTATTATTGGCTACTTTTTTAGGGTAAGTTCCACTTTAATACTCCTTATACTTTTACTAGTAAATCTCACATTGTACCCCTTCACTGACTTGCAATTCGTTTCAATCAAACCCGTTTGCAGGTTGTAGAAGAATCAATGTGACTATGCCTCCATGATTTTAATTAATAGATATAAAGAGGCACCATGTTACCCCTATGAAGAAACAGACGTTATGTTTCCATACTTGAATCGAAAGGATGAATTCTGAAATACATAATTCTAAAGTGCCCTAAAGTCTAAAAGGTTATGACTATCCACTCAAAGTAAAAAGTGCCATTGAGACTTAGATCTACTGTACAGAGGTAAAAACAAAAGAGATATACCCTAACGTAGTGTTGACCGAACCAACTCACAACTTCGGACTCTGAATCAATCATGCCACCATAGCAGGTCCCAACCTTCTCCATGTAATTAATTAATTGGACTCCAGAAATGATGTCCTCTTCGTATCTAATTCCTTCTTCCGGTACTCATCATATCCGTTCCCATCTTAACCTTTTCCCGAAGTCACTGTGACCAAATTATCCCTTACCAAACCGCCACGCGAAGAGAATTTTTAACTGTTTCCACAGGTCAGGGTTAAATAAGTAATCCGTCGAGTTTTTAGTTAGAGCAAATTCAACTGAAGACATTTATTGGGTGGTAATTTCGGAATAAAGCATAAATCCCAAACGGCTTCTCCATGAAAAGCTATAAGAATCCACCATTCAACGGAGCTTCTTATTTCCTTCTATTTTCCAAGTTACCATTACACCTATAATGTGTCCCCCTTACGAGTTGAGGTCACGATACACCTCCGGCGAATGACTCAGGAACACGTCGGAACCCGGCGATACGGCCAGGCGGCAGCCATACACCGTTCATTTGGGTCGACTGCAAAAAACAAATGCTACACCACGGTCGCCGACTAGGAAGACTACACACCTGACTCAACACTACTGGGACTCAAAACTCCAATTGATCACCCAACTGTACAAACCGACATTGTCCACGCCGCGACTGCCACTAGAGAACAACCAAGAGCCACTACAACAAGTCGTGTCTCTTGGCTGCTCGCTGCCCACTGCAACTTCACCGATGACGTTGGTCCACCCGGCAAACGTGCTATAGTGCGCGGCCAGCTTCACCTAGGTACGCGCCCTTCCGTGTCGACCACAAGGCAAAAGGAACGCACGGTGTCGCGGGTGGCGAGAGCCCAACCCATCGTGCGCGAAAACCGCTACGCCCTCCCTTACTGGGGTCCTACCTGACTTCCTCAAGGGCACCAAGGTCGCCCTATGCGGCCTACGGTGACATCCTACGCGCCCTACCCCTCGACCACGATCCGTACCTACATCCGGACGGGCAGTCTGCGCACGCATGGCTGGGTGCCACACCCCACCACGGTATTCGCGCAGGGTTCCGTACGAACAGCAAAAGGAGAGAAGAAAGAGCACAAGTTTGGCGGAGTGGGGGGGGATTTGGTGCTGGGTGCGGCGGGTGGGGTTTTGGGTGGGCTGGCGATAGCGGATGAGTGGAGGACAAGTCGTTGATGACGCTGGTAGAGAAGGTGGAGGACGCTTGTTTTTTTCTGTATTTATGTGGTTTTGGGTTGTGCATGCGAGCTTGCTTTTGTCATCTTCTTCGGTTGTATAATAATAATAAAATATAATAATAATAAAAATAAATAAAATGTGTTTGTGACTTAGAATGTATTTGTTTCTTTGCCCTCTCATTCTTAGTTAATCAACTAGTTCAACTAATCCACTCTCACCCCATATAATTTTCTATATCAAATAAGTCTAGGTAATACAATCCAAACTCAGTACGTATAATCTCTCTTTGGTTAATGATTAATGCAATTATTTTTTAAATTTAATTGATTAATGGTTTTGAAACTTGTTTTTTTACAATGTGCCGGAAAAACCAACATTCTTTAGAACGTTTCAAATGTTTTGAAAATCATGCATTCTTACAATAAATAAGATAGGATAGGATCAAAAATAGTTTTTTGAAAATTATTTTACAATTAATTCTGAAAACGCTTGATTTCATCTAGATGGCGCTGAACTCAACAATCTCTCCCTCCAGTCCACTGGAGGGTACTTCGATATTCACAGTACGCTCCATCCTGACAGCTTCTTGTCCAGCTCCCCATAACGATCTGCAATACAGCATCCGAGATACATTGCCCTCATCATCGCGCTACTCTACTACTTTCCACCAAGTTATGCCATCTCCGCACAACCGAAGTGACTGCATCTTCTCACTGAGATAATCCTACACGACATCCCCTCCCCCGGGTGCGCAGCAAGTCTATCACTTTGCAGTTGTCATGGCTTCCATTTCTCCTGGTCCCTTGTGCCGCACAAATTGAGAGATCAACATCGGCACTAACAAATCGAATCTCAAGAGGGACACATCGTTTTCTGGGCGGTGTTGGGTCCTTCCTACCGCCCCAATCCGCCCTTGCTTCGGTTAGCTTGCCCCTGCGCTTTTCGCTGTACAACGTCTCAAATATCTGGTCCCTCCTCTGAACTCTCCTCTGGACATCCTAACCGGTTGCACCACTCGTGTCTCTGGTCAGACGTCTGTAACACATCCCAAAGTATCTCCTTGCCCTCTTGTCCCGCTCTTGGAGTCCTCTAGTACCATTTTACGGATCCCCAAGTACCCCTGCCGCTTGCTATAGGTTACTCATTTGGTGCAACGATTGTTTGCCTTGTCTATTCTTCTCGCTAATACCACTGGACCCATGTCGGACATAGCGTCCCCTATCTGACATTCCCCCTCTATCGGTATCGCCCTCCCAATCTTCTTCTCCAATCTCTTTCTCCACAGCATCTCCTTGTTTTCCTTGAAAACTCTCAGAGTTCCTCAACACAGCATTACAGCTGCATCCCTTGAATCTAGCATCCCAATGGAAATCATATTTTTTTTCGTAGATTAGGAGCATGCCTTACCTCGGTCAATGTCATAAAACTCTCATCTGCCATGTGGAACTGGAACTGATCCTTTGCCAACAACTCTGCTAGCTGTGTTGTTCGTTATCCAAACACGTCGCCGTCCGCATGTCGGCATACTAAGAACACTTTTTGTTTTTGCACAAGTGGTAATCACTGCTTGAATCTAATACTCAAATTGACTGACCGGGGTGGTATCCAAACAGCCGCGTCACAGTGTTCTAATTCATAGGAACAGCAAGTAAACTTGAATAGGAATAGTGTATATCTGTCCCAAAAAGTTTCCTGAAAATGGAATCCACTTTCAATTCATAGACTTAATCTTGCAACAATGAGTCTCTATAGATGAAAAAGAAATAAATAACACGGAGAAGAAACAAGAAAGTCGAGGATCCCTGTCATCTCCTATGGGTTTCCTTGGACTTCAAAGTTTTTTCATGACAGATCGATATGATCAATAAATATCTATCAATAACCGAAGACCTTTGGTAGAATTATATTAATGGGTATAAAAGGTCCTACACAGATTTTCAAGAGAACCATCCAAATTTAACTTGCATAAACAGAAAGGTTTGTACTTTACGGATTTTCATGAATCAACTAAAACCAACTAAGGTTAAATTACGAAAATTGTCCCTGTAGTTTTACTCGTCCTCAATTTTGATCCTTGTGATTTTAGATACCACGATTTGAACTCTTTAGTTTGATTTTCCCTTGCACTAAATCAGCCAATTTGTAATTGAGGTTGTGGTTTTGGATAGATTTTCAATACGTGATTAGTATCAGTATGTGACCTCATTTGATAACAATTTATAGTGAGATTGGATAAATTATAATGGGATTTAAGCAACTTACGGTGGGAATTGGGTGAAAATAAGAGAAAAATATCAATTTTATACCTCAATAATGGTACATGTCACTTAAGTATGAAAATGCGTCCAAAAACATAATATCCATTACCAACCCTATGTATTCTCCATTGGATTAATGACACAATGCACGCCAAAATTTTATATAAAATATCACTTTTACCCAAACCTCGGTCCTCGAATCCCCTGTAGTTTGGCTAAAGTTGCAAAGCGAACTCTTTCTCCATCCACCGTCAATTAGGCTCACACAAGTTGATGTGCGACCGCAATGAGTTTTGTACTGACTAACATTCCCCACTCTATTTGGGGAAAAAAAGTGATTGAAACACTCAAAAAGTTAGTAGAATAAGGTTTTTTTCATAACTTAGGTGTAGTTTTATCCTTGCTCTTTTATTGAGATTTTTTTAGCTGCTTTAGTTTTTGAATTTTTTTTTATCTTTAATGAACTTTTTAATCGTTTGATTAAAACTTTTATACTTTTTTTGTTTCTCTTGGCAAAAGGAGAGCCTGTAAACATAAAAAAATCATCTAATGAAAAAAAAAAAAATCATTAATGAAAAAAAAAGTACTCAATAAATTTGCATTTTATTTTTGTTTTTTTAAAAAAAATTTTTAACCGAAACTTCCAATTGAGTCAATTCACATCTTTTATCAAAAAAATTAAATCAACTAAAAATACAATTCTCGAACTTTACTATTTTTTATTTCTCTTTTCCCTCACCAAATTATTTATCCAAAAACAAAGCCAGCCACGTCGTGTCGATGGTCTCATCAATCCTTTTGAAAGAATTCCAAGTATATGCCAACAGCCAATGTTAACCAATTGTTATTTAAAAGATGTGAATACTCCGATCCTCACTCTTTTAAAACTATCTCGTCAATTTCATAAAAATCCCAAATTATCCCCAAGAACCTTGTTTCACAATTTGGTAAAAAAACTGTTTCCCTTCGATTTGGTGATGAAATGTGTGATGATGAACAAGTTTTTTTGGCTGTCCCTCGAATTTATACAGAATGATAGTGGTTCCCTTTAGCCTTGTTGGAATAATGATTTATCTCCAATCATTTTAAAATGGTGATCAACTTTTTAAAACAAATTTAATCGTTTATTTTTATATAAAAAAGAAGACAGAGTGAGTTTTTCTGTCATAGAAAACGGTTTTTTTGTTAAAAGAAGATTTTTTCGGACAAGTTAGGATTTTTTAAAATCACCAAAAAGAGTAAGGATTGGAATGCCAATGATACTATGAGAATACCTAGATTTTCAAAATAAAGTGCATTTCTGCCATAATGCTATGTGTAGGAGCATGAGTGGTTTCTGGCTTACCAATTTAAATCATCAACAATCACAAAAGGAATGAATGTTCCCTGCAATTATAAAATCTAGAGAGACAGCTTTCTATCTCCACCATTTTGTAAGACCCATTAACAAGAGATCATATAAGTATTTTTGGATCACGAATGCGGACCAACATATAGTATTAATCTTCAAAAGTACCCAACTTTCAGGTTTTGAAAATCATGCGCCATAAAAATTACAATTAACAATATTGAGGATATATCGGACTATGATCCCATGTTAAAAAAGAAAGAAAGATCTTTTTAAAAATGAACCGAATTTATCAACTTCCGCCTAATATGGGCCCAAAACATATATAAATTCAGTTATTTGACATTCACCCAAGCATCAAAGGGCACTCCAGCATTTTACTTTCAATTTTCTGTTCACGAACAAAAAACGTTTCAAGGGAGTTTATATATGCTCTCAAAATGAAAATGTTTCTGAATGAAATCCAAATTTTTGTAGACTCACCTAACGAAACATATGAATTCAAAGAACGAACTGAGATTCATTTGCATATCTAAACATATTAGTTTCCTATTACCTATGTTTAAAAAGAAAAAGGAAAGACGAAAAACAACCTTAATGTAGAGAAGTGTAGACTGGGTTTGCATTCCTTACCAGCCTTATCGTCTGGGTTCAATCCTAT
The DNA here is from genome assembly GCA_009663005.1 of Actinidia chinensis. Taxonomy (NCBI): domain Eukaryota; kingdom Viridiplantae; phylum Streptophyta; class Magnoliopsida; order Ericales; family Actinidiaceae; genus Actinidia; species Actinidia chinensis. The sequence goes on along the minus strand of VIGQ01002351.1, from coordinate 21,976 downwards.
TGTACAAATGCTATCAGAAAAAATGTTTTATGTAGAATTAAAATGCTTTTAAATTGTTCCTCCCAGCCACCCATTAATAGGTTCTAATGAGCGTTAAAATTTTCGCAATAAGAATCTAATATTTACCCTCACGGGGCCACCATAAACGTTCTAATTGGAGCGCAACTTTGAACAATAAGAAAATAATGCATGAGGACAAACACTAGAGTCATACTGCCTTAATCTCGTAGAACTTCTATCATCTTCCCAACTACTAAAACTGAATGCGCAGGTCTAATACAAAAAAAAGGCGGGCCATGAAACAGACTCAAACAGGGGCCCTTATGATCAATTGTAACGCCATAGTCAACGATCTTTAGCCATCATATAGAAAAATGAAGTAGAGTAGATAAATTCTGTGACCAGAATAAGTATCTTGTCAGGCGCATACACTTGGAATGATGCAAGCCAACACCATGTGGGTGTGCTGTGCTCCGCAGACTAATGTAGGAGTACACAAATTCTCGAGCAATTAATTCGGATAATAAACTCGCCAGAATGTCCAGAACTCGTTAAAATAATGCAAACCCCCCCCTGAAACAAAAAGTAAAAAATAAATCATAATTTGATCTCACAAAACCCCGTCCAAAAAATAAAGTACTTCCAATTAATTTATTCTTCCTCTGTCGTGAGGGACTATACTCGAAAAAAACCAGAAAGGAACCTCACTTGGACTTCGTTATGTGAGACTGAACTGCAATACTACACGATAGTGTTACAGGGAGCATTTTTTGAAACATAAAAGAAGAATAATCAATCTTATTCTAAAAGTTTTCATACGCTTTGAAGTTTTTCTTACTTTTTGTGAATGCCAAAAAGAAACAACCTACAAAAACTTACAAAAATAACCCAACCCCAACAATGTGACATGTATAAATTAAACTATGGAATTTTAAAGTCGTCACTATTCAAATCCTCTATCAGTTATCATTTGTCTATTTTGATGAAAAGAATAGTTCCCACAAAAATGATTGGCATCATGAAAAAAATATTCAAACAGATATAGAAAGAGAGAGACATGAGAGAGGACATTATAAAATGGCTGAAGCAAAGATTTAAGACCTCAATAAATCGTAATGTTTTGAATTTGTCAGTTGGTTTATTTCTCCTGTTGCCATCAAATTACATATATGAGACTGACGGTGAGGGTCGAATTTTACGAGTAAGTTAAAAATTTCATGATTTATTGTTGAAATTTAAAAAACACGGAAGTTTTAAGTTTGTAATTTTCTCAAAAAAAAATAGATGAATTCAAGTTAATTCTAGGACTTGAGATAAAGCATACATCAAAACAGCCAAGTGGAGCATATAATATTGTGTTTGTGCTTATAGTCATCACTTGAGTAGTGATTAGGGAAAAAACCTAATGATAAAAGAACAATATTGTGTTTATGGTAGAAGATTACCAAATTGGGTACCCTGTATTCAGCAAAAGTGCCAGGATATGCGGCGAAAAATCCCACGAGATATGCCAACAATTCACCTGATAGCTAAGTACTGAACGTTGATGTTCCGGTGATGAGAGGGAATGATACAACCTCTCAAATTGGTCTCGCCGTTGAACGTTCCTGAAGATTCCAATGGACTTCACAATCTAGTTCTGGTGAGAAAAATCAAAGGGAATGGAATTATATATTATTCAGCAAACACAATCAATATGAATTTGTGAAACAGAGTATTGGGGGCTCAAGAATCATGGAGAGAGGAGATTTTTACTAACATTAAATTAATTAAAATATGTTTTTCAAGAATTGTGGAAGGAAAGAATCGAAAGTTGAACAGAATACACACATATACTGACCGTGATGGTGTATACGAAATACATGTGGTTCGCCATATGGTGGCCGAGGGTGAGGGCCAGACAATGTCTCGTTCATACGAGTGTGTGGATGTTTCAACCATTACAATCAAGTGGTAAGAGTTCTTTTTCCAATTTCTGAAGGTGAAGATACAACGGGGACCGGACTTTTGATGAAACTGGAGAAGCTTGGGTTGCTCTTCAACTTGACATCGATGAATTAGAGACAAGGATAGACAACGGCTCTAATTTTTAATGGAAAAAAAAAAAAAAAAAAGGAAAACACAAAGGAGTTCAAAAAAAGACTACTCGACAAAAAATACTAGAGCAGTCATAGACATGTGGTTTGTCATGGTCTTAACCTTGTGCTTTGTGATATGGGCCAACAATTGCAATATAAAGCTAATCTTTTTTGGCGGTTCTACAACGTAATACTGCGTGTTTGCCGGATTCTACCAAGCGGTGGCAAATTTTGATCAAAAAAAGGTTAATGGCATCCACGTTAAGCCATTACACAGACAAGTTGGGAAAAGTAGCGTTTGAAAAGTGTTTAAAGCCATTAAGGTACCAAGCTCAAAAATAAAGAAAGCTTTAATTGGAGTGCGTGGGCGGAATTCCCCTGATGAAGCATGTGCAAAAAAAGTGAGGATGATTCTTGGTAAGACATGAAATTGAGATTTTGAATTCTTGGTTAGCATGATTATAGGGGCATAATCTGTTTGTTGCTGTTAATTTGTGAGCAAGGCATGGCAAAGAAGATATGCATATAGATGTTGCTTATTGACAATGAATGGGCTTGTTACATTTTTTAGAGGTATTAGAGAAAATGGCTTGGTGAGAGGCCGTGATTGAAGCTAAGAAATGCATCAACGATGGAAATCAAGCCTATTTTTATTGAGAAGCGGTGTCATTCGTAGAAGAAATAATTGATGAGGATGTGGGTGAAGAGGCGAGCTTATCAGCTGAAGAATCATTTAGAATTAAATTATTTTTTGTTCATTAAGATATATAAAGCTCTGGTTCTCTGAAAGCAAATTGAAGCAATTTCAAAAGATATGAGAAAATTTGGTGTGTTTTTGTTTGATCTGTGAAGAAAGTAAATGCTCTGACCAGTCAATGTTTGATGGAACACTGTGCAAAATTGGAAGATGTTCTGAAGCATGAAGGGAAGTTCTGATTAGATGGAAAAGATTTGTTTTAGAATTTAAAAATCTTTGAAAGATGGCTACCCGAAACAGACAACAAAACCAATTGAAGTCTCAATGATCTGATGAAATATGGAGGTTGTTTTCAAATGCATGGGGTGCTTAAGAATATTGTTGACTATACCCGTTACAGTTGCGTCTCGAGAAAGAAAGCTTTTCAAGGTAGAGAGAAGAGTTGATCAAGAATTACCTTCGCTCAACTATGTCACAAGAAAGGTTAAGGGATTGGCCATCTATCTATTGAGAATGAGAGGAGAGGATGTTGATTGTGAGGAAATAATGAGTACTTTTGTTGCTAAAATGCACGAAGAGTGATGTTTAAGTAACGATGATAATACTTTGATGAATACATTATTTGTTTTAAAATTATTTGATCGATTTTGTATTCGATTATTTTGTATATGCATTATTAAGGGCCCTATTTTTTGGAGATAGCCCTTCTAGGCCTCCAAAATCTCAAAAACCGGCCCGGGTCACGGTCCAAGATTTCAAGCCTGTTGTTAGCCATCTTAAGCTTTCAGTGCAACGGTTGTTGCTTAGCAAGGACATGATTTGCATTCTCTTTGCTAAATGTTTATATGTAGGCAAGTGATGGGTACAGACATGCTGGTAGAATGAATATTTCGGGACCATTTGATGGTCTGTGCATTAGTTGGTTGTTCACTTTCTGAATGCAGATCAACTTGTAAGTTGGTGCTGTGGTGTACTTTGTAGACATGCAATTAAAAATTCGAAGTATAAAAGTTATCATGGGGGTGATGGATGCCATACGGGCCCCTCAGACCTTGTGTTCTCTTATTTTTTTGCCATGCCTTTTTTGACTAAACTACGAACACAGTACTTCACATTTTTGTATTTGACATAGATATTTTCCGCAAAATTCATAGGATTGTACGCATTGAATTTGGTTGTTCCGATTGGTTGCATTGCATGCACAAACTTGCTTAGCTGTTGTGCCAAAAAAATAATCTATTTAAAGAACCACATTAATGCACATTTGCTACTTGCAAGATCTTATTACTAATTCCTGGGGTTATAGGTCCATGAATTTTGGTCCGGACTTGGTGCATTGCAGCCCACAAAACTGGCTTATTGCTGTTTTTGCAATAAACTCATCTATTTGACTGTTTTTTTGTTGCCAAGTAATTAATATTTACCTTTGTTCAGCCATTAAAAAAACCACCAAAAATGTTTTGTGGCATCAGAATTTCTTCTGTGTGAGAATCATCCTCCAGGTTCCAGAGGTGATAACTGCTTTTGTGGAAATAATTCCTACAGAAATACTGCAATTATGAAGTATTTTTTCAAAATGGTTACTTCCGAACGGATTTCTTCATGCAAATCTCAGTTTTTCTTTTATTTTCCTGTTCCCTGCAGGCAAGGATATTAGCCCTGAATGCGTCATATTTCCTGAAAGCTGGAGGTCATTTTGTTATATCCATCAAGGTTTGTCCTTTTACAACTAGGCTTTCTTAGACGATATCTCACTAACCAAAAATACTTAGAAAATGAGAAAAAAAGGATTAAAGCATGTGTTAGCGATAAAACTTGTGTATGATTATATGATTGTATCCAATATGTTTCAGGCCAATTGTATCGATTTCAACTGTCCTGCTGAGGGCAGTGTTTGCCCAGGAAGTGAAGAAGCATGCTGAGGCAGAGCAGTTCAAGCCCATTGAGCAAGTCACTCTTGACCTTTTGAAATAGGAACATGCTTGCGTCGTTGTCTGCATTACCGTGTGCCTAAGAAACAGAAAGCTGCAGCCTTTTTTTTTTTGCTGGGCCTCTATGAATGGTTGTTGTAACATATTTGTTCCAAGAGCCAAGGACTAAGCTGACGGACTTTATAAAAGCGACGTAGTATTTATCTTGTTTTGGCGGTTTTGTTGGCTTCTTGTACTTAGCTTGTGTCAAACAATATTTATTTCAGTTTATCTCTAAACATCAACGCATGTGAAGCTGGAAATGTAATTTTATTTTGAATATCGGAATAATGTGCAATTGTTCAACAAATACTTTTGAGTCTAAGTTAATAGATTGTGATTGGAATGCAAAAGTACAGTATGACCAATATTGTCCTTTCTTCCTTTAAAACCCTAACCCTTTTTCGCCGTTGCCACACGGCACCTCCCTGCACCCGTAACACCCTGTTTCCACCAGGATACATCATGTGGTTCACATTTAAAAAACCTGCTATTCGAAGGCAAATCAAGATTCTATGTTGTCGAAGTAATGGGAAGACGAATGGAGAGACAGTTAGTCAAGGCAATAACTCCAGCTTTCAAGATCAAATAAGTTGCTCCAATTGGACATGAAATGAGCCTTATCATCCCAAGTTTTTTGCTCACTATTTCTCACCATCAAACGCCATCTCGTCTTTCCTTGCATGCACTGACATATGGGATGAACCATCTCCACGGCAGTGTTAATCCACCTTTATTTTTTAGAGTATCACTGTTGCGGGTAATGTTAATCTACTTCTTTAAAGAGTGACAAAAATAAAGACTTAAAATATGTATGAATAATATGAATAAGATATGAAAAAAATGTTCTTGTGCGCGCTAGCCCAGGATACGATAAAATACTAAGTAAAAGTATTTGATCGAAGTCCTTTAAGTACTTTGGAATTTAAATGATTAGAGAAGTAAAACAATTGTGCACCCACCAACCCCGCACCTTCAGGCATATATATACTTCGGTGTTCAATTATTCTTGCAACGTTCTTGCATTTCCTTGCATGCATTGAAATAGGGCTGAGCCATCTCATGGCGGCCACTACGACACCAGAGCCATCTGAACATTTGTCCGGAACCAAGTTCAGAAAGCCATGGCACGCATGATCTAGCACCGGGAGATTGGCCATTTGAGTTTAAAGTTGAAAGGGCTCCACGAACACGAGGCTAACTGGTGATTCCAGACCCGAGACGAGATAGCCCAGGACTGTCCTGCACTGGCACTGAGAATAAACGATTCTTCTTCCTAGTCTCTTCCTCCAATATTACCAGAATCTCAATTTGTCAGACACAGGACAAAATAAATACAAATAAAAAGTCCATGAAAATATAGCTTATCATAAATATTATGGGCTCCCACGTCTTGGATTAGAGGCAAGATTATCTTTTTCTGGCTGTGTTTCAAGTATTGCGCATAAGATGACCCCCATTTTCTTACAATTTACAAAGCAATGCTTGTTTCACACATCATGAAAGGAAGCCATGTGAATTTTCTTTTGAGCAAAGTAAGATATTAAATCTTGACCCCTTTCGATTAAAACGATCGATTTTTGACAATGAAATTGCCTTTCTTATCATCTGAGTTATGTTAATTGATCACTCATGATTGCCCGGCCAAGTTTTATAGTTCCAAAAATTATCCCCTGACCGTGTCCGATCCTCTTGGGGGGATCCCAGGATGGTGAGGGAAGAGATGGAAGTAGACGAGGAATATATTATTTGGAAGAACGAGCTATTGCTAGAAGAAGAAGAAGTACCAATAACAAGTGCAACTTCCAATTAAGAAGTTACAGCCCAGTAATTAGTACACTAAAAGGAAAGGGGCCTCGGACCTAAGGCCTGTGGTTTGGTGCAACTTCCGCAACATAAAGAAAATTATTTGGTCGCCTTACGAACCTCCCTTCTCATGCATCCCCTATTATATTACAGTGCTTGTCTTGCCAAATTAGTTCAGCTGTAGGAGGGGCGGAGCCAGGAGCAAAGTTCAGTGGGGTCAAAATCATAAATTATGAATAATAATATAAAAATTTTTTTTCAGTGGGAGTCAAAGCAGTGCATTTTCTTTGTTGGGGTGGAAGTGTAATTTTTTGGTATACTAAAAATGCAAAAAAATAATTTCAGTGGGGTCAACCTCTCCTAGCTCCGCATGGTCTGTAGGTACACATTCAAAGTTGTCTTAATTTCCTATCGCGCACAGGACGAACATCTGGCCGACCATCCCTCAGGCCACTATTACACCGAATGCGTCTACAATGTGTATCGGGCCAAGTTGAGCAGCCATGCACGGCTGATATAGCACCAGGAGGATTCCCATCCGGAGTGAAGGTCAAAGGCTCCAAAACTTGTGTTGTTCGCCGTATGCAGACACCATGAAAGATGACCAGACATATACCACTCTCTCCCTCCTAGCTCGTCTCGGTGCAATAATACTCTCTAGGGTCGCTATATATACATTGTAAATAACGGGTGAAATGTTATGTATTTGCATAATTTCTGACGTGTCATATTTAAATTAATTTCTTTCAGGCCTTAGTTTAATAAATCTCAACATCGAGAGAATGTCCAATCATAGTCGTACCAGCTTAAGCTAAGAAAGATCTGTATGAAATGTTCGAAAAGGGTGTCAAGGCAAAGAGTTGCTGGAAAGATATCGAGACTCACGAAGAAATGAAATTCTGAAGTGTACCAAAGCTTCACTGATTGTCACTGGCTCTCGCGGAGCGACAAAGCTTAGAGAACTGTCGTCAGGAGTGAATGAAGGCTTAACAAGAAGTTAGAGTCTGTATCCTGTCATAAGATATTCGAGGGACTCTCGTGGATCGTCGCAGGAACGAAGAGGCTCGCAGGAACTGTCGCGGTAGCGACTTGGAGCTTCGCCATAGGGAGAAGCCGAGAGCTTGCAGTTTGCCACTAGAATTCGCGAGATCGTCGTTGGATAGTCGTGGAGCGACCGACAATCGCAGGATCCTCACAGAGCGAGACGTCGCATTCTGCAAGCGGACCCCCGGTATCTGCGGATTTTAGGGTTTCCAGCCACTATAAAGGGTCAAGTACTCTTCAAAGTACATTATCTGAGCTGCCGTCATCAAATATAAAACTCAAGAAAGAAGTATTCTAATTGGAAAAGAGCTCAGAAACAATTCTTAGAAAAGATCTTCCATTATCCATATTGAATAAACCAAAATCCTTGAGGAAGTTCAAGGTTGTGAAATCCTGGTTCTAAGGGGATTTTTGGGGAATGGTATCAAGCACGGAGACGGTGAAGTCGTGGATACGAGCTAGATTTTAATTAATCCTCAGATCAAGAGTTTGATAGAGGGTGCTTGTAATAGTCTGTAACCGTCTGAAACTTTGGTGCTAGTGGCATGATCTTTGCCGAAGATGGACACGGTTTTTTTCCCTCCCTGTCCACGGGTTTTCCAACGGTAAAATCTGTGTGCATCTTATTTCTGGTTTTTGGCTTGTTCCTCTGGTTGCATTCAACATATTACTCAAAGCTGTGGTTAATAATTGGAATATTGTATGAATTAGATCTAGTAAAAACATAGATAAGAAACTATTGCTTTTTCAATTTCAATTCGTACAGAGCAGGACACTCAAGAAGTATTATTTTAAAAAGAGGATCTCCTAGAGTCCTAAATTCTTATGGATTTTCCCTAGGAGGGTAGTTCTACATCTCGACCACCTCTACTTTGATTGTACACTATTTCTTATTGGAAGCCAAAAGAGGGCTTTTCTTAAGTCTATAGATGAACGGTATGGCACGCAGTAGTCAAAGGCTGAAAGCCACCCATAGTTGTTAACTGATGAAAAAATAATTCCAAAAGAAGTTTTGGACTGGGATAATGTCAAGTAATGACAACTGTGGTTGGGTAATAGCAATGCCATTATGCTATATTTACCGGGGTCACAGCTGCCGAGTTTCGTAATCTCACACTGTGACTTGCAAAAGAAAACTTGGGAATATTTTACAGGTTTACCCCCATAGGGCACAATCTATATAAAATGGCCAAGTTTCAGCATTGACTATAGCTTTTGAAACTTTAAATGGAAGACGATGAAACTTTTGATCAATTTGACTTTAAATTACGTGATATCGTCATTCAAGCTTCAACTTTGGTGAACAAATCTCTCCTTCAAAATGTTAAAAAAATTCTAAGAATTTACCTGAGAGATTTAAGCCAAGGTTACTGCCATAGAGTAAAGTAAAGAGTTGAGCATAAAGTAGAGGACTTAGTAGGATCACTACAAAACTTATGAAGCAAATTTTCGCACAACGAACAAGGTTAAAGGAAATTCGCTTAGCTATACTGAAGAAAAAACAATGTGCTAAATGATTATGATTCAGACATTAGGTTTGCGGAGCTGGCTTTTTTGTCAAAAAATTTAAAAGATTTTTCAACAAACAACAAGGGCCTCCTCTTCCGTTGGAAATAGTATAGGAAAATCTTTGATAAGTAACGTTTGTAGAAAATCTTGATAAGGCAAATCAAAAATGACATATTTGAATTCATGGTGGCATATGTGAAGAAGAATGTTCAAACAAAAAGAAAACCCAAGGGAAGTAAGGTATTGACTGTGACTTGGAGTGATTCCGAGAATGAAGAGGAATCAAATATGATGATGAAACGAAACTTTACTGCTTTCCTGGCCTGCTAATGATGGAACAAATGAAAGATCTTCAAAGGAATAGACAATGATAAATCAGATGAGACAATTGGTTCTCAAGAGGCAGAAAAAGGTGATTACAACAGCATACAATCACTGATACAATGGAGTCATACAAGCTTGTGGAAGCAAGAGAAACTGAGTAAGAATAAAAGGAAGCTTTGAAGAAATTGACTGTTAAGGCTAGTACATGAAGATCAAAGGTGGAACTCATCAGTTGAAAAAGGAATCAATGACTTACTGACAAAGTGGATTCTAGAGAAAGATGGTTTTTTAATCTACTAGAGATGAATCAAGAAGATTCTCGAAGAAAAAATCTAACATGAGCTGATCTCTTTGAAAATTCCAATTGACTTTCAAAAAATACGAAGCAAGTGCTTCTATTTTGAGAAAGTTGGATGAATCAGAAGTATACGGGTGATATCTCATGGATTGGATCTGAGTTGTGCTAATCTTTTTATTTTAACTAATACAGTTGTGAGGGGGGTGGGGGGGGGGGTGTGTATGTTCATTCCGCCTTATTTTTAGCGGATCACTTGTGAGGGTAATGCTCATCTACTTCTTAAAGGAGTGAAAAAAATAAATGACTTAATAGTATTAATAAATATGAATAAGATATGAAAAAACAATGTTCTTGTGCTGTGTTCAGCAGCCATGACGGATGATCCAGCACCAGGAGGATTCCATCCGGAGTTGAAGGTCAAATGATCACAAGAACTTGTATGGTCGCGATTGAGGACCCGTGAACAAGATGACCAGAGATATACACTCTCCCTCCTAGCTAGATTCGGGGCAAATAATTACTCTCTAGGTCGCCATTATTACATTGTAAATAAACTGGCTAGAAATTCTCTGGGCTTGAAGGAAGCGTGCTTGTGCCGTGCCTGTTACCGTGCCATATGTTTGGGCTCCTGCCATTGCTTTAAACTGGTGGTCTGTCCGCGAACTTGCACAAAACGAAAAAGGTGGGCTATGATCTTTGTTTGCACTCACCCATAAACCCATTAGAGACAATCGCTGCATCTTTCAATTTATGTTCACACACATATTGAAAACCAAGCTTTGATTTCCTAGGTAGCACTGCTTGCACATCGGATCGATCAAGAAGATCATATGGCTGAACCGTCCCAGGAGAGGTCAATACACACCAACGGCGGTGCAAACACTTAAGAGAAAAACCAATAAGGAACTAAAAAAAAAGAAAGAACAGCTGTTAATTAATGAAAACCACCACATGTAGACGCCAGGCAACCATTTTAACCTATCCAATTACCCAAAACAACATGACTTCCTTACAATGCATTTGGTGTATTAGGAAACTTGCATTCATGAATTAGTTTGGCCATAGTTTTTTTAAAAATATGTTTTAATTATGACTAAACTTGGGGAGTATCCAAATTTGTCCTTCAAATTCGTGCCATTGTCGAAATATGTCTAGATTTTATATCTTCGCTTCTCCTTAAATTCCTGCTTATTTCACGACTGCAAATAAACAAGCGAAGAAGGAAAGTTGGAGAGTATAACAGGGTTAATTGAGATCAGTCAAAGTGGAGGGATAAAGTGAAATTCCACAAATTTCTAATTTTGAAAGATTATAGAGGCATGTGCTAGTAACAAACAACACTAGCACAAATATTTTTTATTAGCAATAAAGGTATTGTAATGTTTGAATAGGTATAGGCATGATTTTAATTGAAATTGGAACTTCTTTCTTTGCTTTTTTCTTTTTTTTTAAAAAAATATTAGAGGAGAAAAGTGATTAAAGATGAAAACATAAAAGTCATTTCAAACAATATAGAAAACCGAAGCACTATACAGAACTATAAGAGTAAGAGTTCTTAAGCTACTATTGTTGTGAAAATCTATTTTAATACTAATTATAATTATAGATATCTACATCGTCGGAAAAACATTATTAGCCGAAACACACTTGGTCCCTCCAAATTTGAAGGATGGAATTCTTCCGATCGAGATGGGCATGGGGGGGACTTTCCCAAAGCCTTTTGTTCCATGGAAGAAAAACTTGTCAGTTCTCAGATTTAATAAGTTTTATTGCCGCCCCCCCCCCCCCCCCCCCCCCCCCCCTCCCCCCCCCCCCCCCCCCCCCCCCCCCCCCCCCCCCCCCCCCCCCCCCCCCCCCCCCCCCTCCCCCCCACGCCCCCCCCCCCCCCCCCCCCCCCCCCCCCCCCTATGTGAAATGGCGTCTGTAGCCCTCGAGAATAATAGCCTACAAAGCACAGATTAAATATCTCAAACTTGTCACAAGAAGCTCCTCTGTTGATGGTCGAGACGAAAGAAAAACCACCCAGAAAAGAGAATTCATTAGTGTTTACCGATAGGGAATAACATACCGAAGTCAACATCCCATGCCGTGTAATAAAGGGTTTTTTAGTTCTTCTGTTGGATGGTTGTTTTACATAGAAAAACCATGATAAACCCTTTAAACCCCTTCACCATGGAGTGGTTACTCTCCCAGTCTTTATGATCCTTTGGGTGAGTTTTAGTTGGTTAACACTATCCTGACATTTGTTGTGAAAGGAATACTATCGTCGGACCCTTTGTAAAACCAAATCATTATGAGGTTTGTGGTTATCTATTGTGGTATGAGAAGATTGGCATTTCTTCAGCTCACGGTAACGACGCTTGGGATTTCATCACTGGAACAATACGATGTATTTGTTGATATAATTATCATAAAGGTCAAGTTTTGCAATGATAATTGTGGGTAAGCTTGTGCGATTGAAAGTTGCTAGTGTGCTCACCAATTACCAGAGTTATGATCAAAAGAGATAATTATTGCGCCAAGTTGCTTATTTGTTGAGTCACAAGAGGGAGATTACTAATGATTCAACAGGTTGGAAAAATCGGTAAACTTTGAATTCACTGTTTAAGTTGGTATATCGAATTGGGGAGCACACGAGGCAGTAGGGGACACGTTAAGAACATATGGATCAAGCCTGATTTTTAGGTGACAATCCATTTGCATCCATCTCACCGATGGAGTTTCAGGGTGTCAACCCAACTGTATTTATACACTGATCCAAAACCATATCGTAATCCACCTTAGGCATATCATGGTGTTGATGATGATTCGGGTGTCTGTCAACTTAGCGGATGGGAGCTTCCACAACTATACGTACCAGATCCTTATGAAAAGCATTATTCTTCCCCCAATTTGGTTTGTGCCAAAAGGCTTAACGGAACGTAATTGGCTTGTTTTTAGTTACTAATATAGTGATAGTTGTACTAGCTATATGGTAGAATTAATTCTTTCTTTTTATTTTTTTAATGTGAAGATCTGATTTTATTATACTTGATTTTTGTTGTTAGCTTTCTGGATGGATATTATTTGGCTAATGGGTTTTTTTTTGATTAATTTATCGTAATTATAATGGAGTTGCCGTGTATGTTTTTTTAGTTTACTGTTGGTGGTATGATGGTAATTCACAACGACACTCCAAGATGATAGTCATCAGCGATTAACAAAAACAAAAAAAACTCAAGAGTTTATTAACAAAACTTCTTCTTGGACTATCGCCAAACAAGACTTTTATTGGATCTACAAAATACGCATTTTGTCCCATATTTTCTAGGTGTTGGGTTAAAACATTTGTTTATTGGGCAACTTTAGGTAATTTACACTTTAGATCCTTATACTTTTACTAAAATCTCACATTATACCCTCAACTGCAATTGTTTCAATCAACCGTGCAGGTATGTGGACGAATCAATGTGAAATTTCCCATCCATATAGTTAATTAAAGAGATATAAAGAAGACACCATGTTACCCTATGAAGAAAAAGACGGTATGTTGATTTAATAAGTTGATCGAAAGGTGAGATTGAATAACATAAGTGAAGTGACTAAATTCTAAAAGGTTAATGATATAATTAAAAGTTAAAAAAGTGCCAAGGGCAGATTAGGTAAATGTACAGAGGATAAAAAAAAGAGATTACCTAACTTTTTGACGAACAACTCACCAACTTCGGACTCTGAATAAACATGCCCAAGCAGGCCCAACCAATTCCCATGTAAATTAATTAATTGGACGTCCATAATGATTCTCTTCGTATCTAATCCTTATTCGGTAAATCTTATTCCTTTCCATCTTAACCTTTCCTGGCAGTTCACTTGACCAAAATATTCCTTACCAAACGCACGCGAATAGAATTTTAACGGCACAAAGGTCAAGGGGTTAATAAAGTATTCGTCGAGTTATTTAGATGCAATTTACAATGAAGGACTATTTATTGGGTGGTATTTAGGAATACAACATGACTAGTAAAATCCAAGCGGTTCTCCATGAAAAGCTATAAATACCACCATTCAAACGGCGTCTTCTTAATTTCCTCTAATTCCAGTTACACCTATAATGAGTGTCCCCGTTACGAAGTGAGGTCACGATCACGTCGGCCGAATGATCTGGAGAACGTGAACCGGCGATACGGCCGGCTCCACAAAGTGGCCCCAATGTTTGTGTTTTTCGTTTTAACACCATCATTTTGGGTCCGACTGCAAAAACAATGGACACCAGGTCGACGATGGAAGAGACAGTGTCCCTACTGAGGATGCAAAACTCGAGTGAGTCGACTCTGTACACCGACATTGTCCACCGATTGCCACTGAAGACACCCAAAGCCACTCACAGGTAGGCTCGGCTCAACCTCAGTGACGTCACCGATCGACGTTGGCCTCGGCACGTGATACCCGAAAGATCAAGATGAAGCGCCCTCCGGTGCGGAAAACGTAATATAATGGTTTCGAAAGTGATTGGGTACATACATGGATGGTAGAACTGAATATGTCGGGAATTTTGATGGTTCTTGTGCATAGTTGGTTGTCACCTTCTTAGACGGCAGATCAAATTTTTAAGTTGGTGACTTTGGGTGACTTTTGTAGACTTGCAATTAAACGTTTTCCCCCCGGGGGGGGGGAACGATAAAAAAAAAAAAGTATCATGGGGGGATGGATGCCATACGGGCCTCCGTACCTTGTGCTTCTCGTATGGTTTTGCAATGCCTTTTGACTAAAACTAGACCCATTACTGACATTTGTATTGACATAGATCTTATACGCAAATTCCTTGGGTGTACGTCATGAATTTGTTCCGACTTGGTTCATTGATGCACAACTTGCTTATGCTGTTGGCCACAAACTCATTATTTATAGAAACGATTACTGGCACATTTGCTACTTGACTAGATCTTATAATAAATTCCTGGGGTTATAGGTCATGAATTTTGGTTCCGACTGGTGGGCATTTGCATGCACAAACTGCTATGCTGTTTGCAAGAACTCATAATATGGACTGTTTTTTTGCCAAGTAAAATTAGATATTTTACCTTGTTCAACATTAACAAAACCACCAAAACAGGTTGGGTGGCATTCAGACTTCTTCTGTGCTGAGAATCATCCTCCAGGTTCCAGATTGTGATTAATGCTTTGGTGGAAATTACTTTTTACAAAATACTGAAATTATGAAGTATTTTTTCAAAAATGGTACTTCGACAGATTTCTGACTGCAAATCTCAGTTTTCTGGTATTTTCCTGTTTCCTGCACGCAAGGAGATTAGTGTTGGCCCTAATGATTCAAGCTAACAAATAAAACCACAAACAAGAAAACAAGCGTTTACGTAGTTCGGCAAATCGCTAAGTCCCACGGGGACAACAAGTCCAATATAAACTTGCAAAGGTTACAAAAGACAAACCTCTCTCAAGATCCTCACTGAGGAGTTATTACAAGCTCAGATGAACACTTGTGGGATGATTTACAAGTGAGGAGAGGAGGGGTATAAATAGGTGAGGGTAGAGCCTTACAATGGAAGATCCAAGAGCCACAATGGAGGACTAGCCACATTGAAGACTTTCTATAAGCCACAATTCAAGACTAGCCATAATGGATGACTTGTGACAAAGTGAGGCACCAGCCAAAGCCACAATCCAAAATCTCCACCTTGGCGCAACTTCCCTGAAAAGATTGCTGCCTCAATTGCGCCCCTAGGCACCAGAGTCAGATCTTCTCGCACTTTTTGTAGCTCCACCTTGCCGAGCTCTTCTGACTTCAATAACTCACAGATGGTTCGAGATATATCGAACCAAAACTAGGTGATCCAAACAAACTAAGTTCAAACTCATGAATCACAATTGTTGGAGGACAATCGAACCAAATCAGGTGACCATATAAACTGAGATTTACCAATTGAAATCTTCTCACAGATGCTGGTGTTAAGATATGCCATGAACTAAGATAATGAGATCTCTATTCTGGGGCGAGCCTTCTCACACATGCGATTTCCTACTCAAAAAGCTTTCTCTACATGCTGATGATACTGTCTTTGCTAGGAACACTTCCTTCTTGGCAAAGACCCATTTATAAGTCAATCGATTTCTTGCCTTTTTGGAAGTGGACAAATTCCAAGTCTGATTCTGATAGAGTGACCTCAATCTCTCTGTCTCCATTGCCAGCTTCCAGTTGTTAGATTCCATATCTGCACAGCTTCTCTGTAATTGTTGGAATATCATCTCCGGTAATGGAAGAGCGTAGTGCCACCATGTCAGTTATACCAAGCTGGTTTTTTGGGATATTTCTCTCGGTTTACTAGTGGCAATAGATTCTGGTTGTGTCTGACCTCTGGGATTGATGCTGGTCTTGATCCTCCACCTCAACCCAGGCTTTCATCGGAATCCATATTCAGGATGATCAGAATCCTATTCAGGATGCGTTAAACTGAGTGTTTTTGATTCGTAGGGAATCTCAAACTCCACCTGCCTGACGGACTTTGGGTATTCTTCTCTTTCTGAAGTTGTCTATTTTAGATTGCAGACTCGTCAAGGTAAATCGCGGCTTTAGTACGATTCTTCTTGGACTCAGGATTCCCTAAAGGAATGCTTTAAACTCCCTTCACTAAAACCCCAGGAAATAGCTTTCTTGACTTAGGTTTAGTTTGGGATTCTTTCAAACGGAAATATGATGGAAATCCGAATATATGCAGACAATCCTAATCAAAGCGGGTTGTCCAGACCCATACCCCTGTGGAGTTTTTCATTAGTGCCCTGATGCTGGAAGTCTGTTGATAATGAAAGAAGCATATGATAAAGCTTCTGCCCAAAAAAACTACTCAACTTGAATGGGGACAACATGCATCGTACATTGTACCAAGGTACGATTCATCCTTCTGCTACACCGTTTGTTGTGGTGCCGTGCCTAGGTACAGTTAAAATGGCGGACTATCCCTCATTTTGGACAGATCTTCTGGAAAGGGTCTGAACTTTGTATTCCCTCCATTATCTGATCTACGCTTCTTGATTTTCTACCTGTCTGAGTCTCTATCATTTCTTCCACTTAAGGAAGATACCAGAACTTCATTTTTGTGCTCATAGGATATACCAAATATAGCTTGAGGAAATCATCAATAAAGTAACAACCAATGTTTTCCTCCGAATGAAGCATTCTGAGAAGGTCCCCAAAACATCGGTAGCAGTAGTATAGTGTTCCCTTTGTACGAGATAGCCGGTGCCAAATTTACTCTTGTCTTGCTTGCCTACAATACAGTGTCACAGAAGTCAAGTTTTCCACTCTTGCACCTTTCAGTTTTCTTGCATTTACCAAGTTTTGTAAAGCTTCTCCCCGCCATGCCCTAAGCGCATATGCCATAGTCGGAAGGTATCAGATGAATCATCCGGGAACTGGGTACAAGCGGATGCTCTTTCCATGATGTATGCCCATCAAGAAAAATATGATTTCCCTTTTGAGTACCCTTTCATGGCAAGAATGCTCCTCGCTACAACCTTCAGGACTCCACCTTCATGTTTACCTTTGTACGCTGGAATCTAGCCCATACATAGAGGAGATCATTTTCTTTAGATCAGGAACATATCTAACCTCTATAAGGCGTCTTGTTTGTACCATCTGCATCTCAGGCGTATCATTCCTATACTTTTGTCTGGCAAGTATTGTTATTGCTCATCACAAACAACCACCTCCATCAAGCTCCTCAGATTGAGAAACCAATACCGATTGGGACACATATGATAGGAGCATCCAGAGTCTAGGAATCCATATATAAGACGGATTGTAGAAGATGAAAAACTGATGAAAATGCTGAGTCTCTTCTCACAAATTTTGTGCAAACATTTGCCAGTTGACTTGTCCCTTATTAGGATGTCTTTCTTCCAGTGCCTTCTTAGGTGACAGTAAGCACATTGTCCTTCGCAGGACGCCTCCATGATGATCTCCTTTTGAGCGAGATCTGCCTCGACCACAGATTGTCAGTTTCTGTTGTTTGTCCTTGCCTCTGGATACCGTCAGTGCTTATGGTTTGTTGTAGTATCTGTGTGATCAAATTGATCATTTCTCCGATACTCATGTTCACCAAAGCATTTAGAAATATCACTGTAATTTAACCTCATCGTTTCCATATAAAAGAGTGTGGTCTAAATGATCAAAAGTTTCAGGCCAGGAGAATTCAAAACAGCAGTGCAAAATCCTTATCAATAATTTCAAACATCTAGATTCTGTAAATTAGCGAGAATCTGTTGAAATTATCCAGGTGCTCAATCATAGGTGTACCTTTTTGTACCTGAAACGAAGAGCGTTTCTTCAAGTAGAGTCGGTTCTCTATGCTTTTGTCATGTACTTGTCCTCCAGTTCTTCCAAAGGCCTTGTGGCCAAAGTCTCCTATGACAAAGTAATTCTGGTCCTTGCTAAGCCACAATCAGATCGACCACAAGCTTGCCGATTTACAAAGTCCAATCTTCATTCGACAATCCTTGGGCTGGCTCCAAGGCAATATGGGATCCTTCTCGAAATAAAATCTAGGGCTTCGCATTGCCACATGCCAAAGTGTTGGTGCCAATTTGATTTCTCCACTCGAACTTTGCATTGGATAACAGGTTCTCTGCATTAGAAATAACTTGTGGACATTCATTAGCAATTTGGGTTGCCTCAGATTGCTCCTTTGTGGGTAGTGCACTGTCAGCCATTCGGACACCTTTAGATTACAGGTGGACTTCCAAAATTGCCAAAAAATACACCACTTTAATGACTTCAAAGAAGCAAAAAAAAAATATAAATTTCAGAGTGTTATTTCTTGATATGCGTCATATTTCCTGAAAGCTGGAGGTCATTGTTGTGTTATATCCATCAAGTTTGTCCTTAACACACTATGGCTTTCTGTAGACGATATCTGTTGGGATAAAAACACCAATGGGATTTTCACCCTAATGGATCGGGAATGACAACACGCACATAAACAAGCAAGTGAAGAAAACAAACAATAAAAGGGGACACAGAGAAATTTTACGTGGTTTGGCCTTAAGCCCTACGTCACGGCCACACCGATCTCAATTCACTTAAAAACAAGTTACGATTACATTTCTCCCTCACTTTTTCTCCCTCTCTATTAACCTTAGCTACCTTCTTATCATTTCCTAGGACTTCAACATCTATTTATAGAGAAACTAGAAGAGGATGACTTACTAAGCAATGATGTCATCAGGCCGCATAGGAGAATGGACTTGCCACAAAGGTAGACTTGGACTTGCCACAATTGTAGGAATTGGGACTTAGCCGCAATCGAAGACTAAGACTCAGCCGTAATTGTAGACTTTGAAATGTTCAGGCTCCACATTCCACATACGAACAATCTCCCACTGGAAGCTGACCACCAAACTGCTCCTCAGGGTGGTAAACTCCCACTTGTTTCAATATTACTCAAACGGTGTTGTGGCATTTACGGCCCTAATACTAGAAGACCCACTGAAGCTGCACATAGCTTCAGTTTGTCAATGGTCACAACTTGTGTGAAACATATCTGCAGGTTCTGATTTGTGTGGATTCTTTCTCCAAGCTTATCAAACCCTTCATCTAGGAGTGTCAGATGAAGTGTATCTAATGTTTATCGATTTGTCTGTTCGTTTGGCATGGAATGCTGAATTCGTTGCCAAATGAATTGCACTTGACTTCAATGTAGATAGTGCAATTCGAGGATGCTCCTTACCCAACCTCTCTCTAAAACTCTGTAACCAAAATCATCTCCTGGCAAGCTTTGTAGCAGCCAATACTTCGATTCTGTGGTAGAAAGAGAACAATCTTGCAATCCTCGAAATTCAAAACTGACAGCTGCGCGGCCCAAATGAAGACATAGCCAGAGAGTAGTGCTCTTTCTGCAATCTACATCTCCAGCCATGTCAGAATTGACATTTTAACCTTGTAGACGGATCTCCGAGCCTCCTAACAACAACAGCGGCATCCTTAGTACCCTTAAGATACCTCAAAACCCACTTCAAGCTTTCCAGTGCTCCTTTCTAGGATTACTCATGAATCGGCTTATCATTTCCAACTGCTGAGCAATATCTGGCCTCGTTATGGACCATAACATACATAAAGGATACCCAATGGCCGAAGCATATGGTACCTTTGACTGTACTCCTATTTCTTCCGGTTGTAGTTGGACTTTAATCTTGAAAGTCTTAAAAATGACTTCCCAGGGGAGTGCGACGGTTTGCTTTATCCATGCTAAATCTCTTCAGCACTTTGTCGATGTAGTCGGCTTGTGATAGTGTCATATTTTTTTTGCTCTGTCTAAAGTATCGCATACCAGTATCATCTTCGAAAGACCCAAGGTCTTCATTGAGCATCTCTTGGATAGACTCTCCTTCAGCTCCCCGTTTGTTAATTCTCCATCATGCGTGATACTGCAATAAGCCATGTCATCCAATATAATAGAGAATAAATATATGATGTTTGAAACTTCTTGAAATAGCAACAATGGTCAGCCTGATCTTTGGTAAACATGGTCAGACATGAACCCATCAAACTTGATGTCACTGTCTGGGTGCTTGGTTCAAACCATACAAGCTCTTCTTAGCTGACACATATTTCCTTGCCCTCTCATAACCCTCTGGTGTCTCATATAGATGTACTTCTCTAAATCCCCTGAAGAAATGCCGTTTTTACATCTAGCTACTATAGATGCAATCTTCCACGGACCACAAGAGCTCAGATTGTCCGAATGATTTGATAACTCACAAAACAGGAGAGAAGATTTCTGTAAAACTACACATGCCTTTTGTGAAACCCTTTGCAACCAATCTAGCCTTACCTCTTGACCATCTGCTCTTCTTTCAATCTGTAAACCCACTTGGTTTGTAGGGCTTCTTACCATGAGGCAACTCCACAAATCCGATGTTTGGTTAGTTGTGAGGGGAGGTCCATTATCATCCATGGATTTGCTCCACTCACTTTGCCTAGGCCTGTCACTGACTTCTCATACCATTCTGGTTCACCATGGTCTGTAAGCTAGCAAAGTACTGTAAGAGATGACATGTACGAGCTGGTGTCTGATTCTGAGGTTATTCTGTTGATCTTTCAACACAGGATCAGGGGGAGGAACTTAAGTTCTAACGGTATGTTGATCTCTAGGGCATCAATACATCGTTTTTTAGAAATCTTTCAACGTTCTGCAAACTCCTTGCTTTTGCTGCTTTTGTCCCGTATATGTCCTTGTACATGGCTTCTCATTGACACCACATCTATACTCCTTAGAACTTGCAGTTTCGATGTCCCAAAAACGATAACCAAAGTTCATTATCCCATAAAACCAATTGATGATACACTCTGGATTTGGATCAAGCTGAGACTGTTTTCTGCCTCAATATGAACATATGAGACACAAACAAATATTTTGAGGTGAGATAAGTTTACCTCTATTCCTGTCCCAAGCTCTTGGGCCAACCCACAGTTCAAAACAAACTTCGAGGGTCCTCGGTTGATAAGTATGGGCCGTGCTCACAGCATCTGCCCAAATATTTTGGCAAACCAAGCATGTATCCTCATACCACGTGCACGCTCTGTGATAGTCTGTTCATGCGGCGCGGCAACCCCATTCTGTGTGGATTCCTAGGAACGTACTTCGTCTTGATTTATCCATAGGCGCGTTACCTTTCGAACTCATCCAAGCAATAGTCTCCACATTGTCTGACCTTAAGACTTCAACTTTAGACCGTCTCATTTCTTGTAGTCTCATATTCTTGAATACATCAAATACACTTGATTTTTGTTTTCAAGAAATAAACCACAGCTTTATAGCATCATCAATGAATGTGACAAAGTAAAATGATCCCCAAAGGAACGTACTTAGCTGCGTCCCCACAATCGGTGTTGAACAAGCTCCAACCGTTCGCGCGTATGGCTCTGCACGTTTTGAGGAAGCTGACTTTCTTTTTGGCTTTCCATAGACACAATCCTCGCAACATTCCAGATCTAGTTGATTCAGCTCCTGCAATTTTCATTTGTGATCATGGCCTCATGCCTTTATCACAGGGTCCAAGCCTCAAGTGCCCATGTAGTCTGCATCTGGTGGATGAAGCAGCCTTGCAAGTACCGTGTTCATCCCAGACGTAACATAAAGGGTTCATTGTTTATTCCCTATGTGCCATCACATAGCACCTTTCGTCACCTTCCATGGAATCGCAGTAAGATAGTCTTGCATCCCGAAGTGCAAGTGTACCACAGAAATCAAGATTTCCTTTT
>VIGQ01002350.1:0-10814 GCA_009663005.1 Actinidia chinensis | reverse complement strand
AAGATTAAATAGGAATTCTAAAATAAAGAACAATGTAAAAAAAATATAAAATAAACTATCATAAAATTTCAGATAAAACACTGGCATAATAAATCAAGCAATTTTTGGAATAAAAAATAAAATTGATGGTCCCATTTCAACGCTTATAAATATTCAAACCTTCAGAAATTAACTTTACATTCTTATAACCCTTTTGATTAGTTTAATAACAGTTTAGATTTATAGTAATAATCATAATTTCTGAGCCACAGCGTCAAAAAAAAGTAATACATCGTTTAAAAAAAAAAATCAATTTTGGAGTAACTCGCTTTTCACTGTATTCCACGTCAAGATAAAAAAAAAAATAAACAAATAATGTTACAATAAAAAACCGGTATTTCCAAAAATTCACACAACTGACCGACCAATTCGATAGAAATCTTCGCTAATTCCCGTGAATACATGTAAAAATAGAAACGGATAGTCAAAGATATAAGATTACTTTAAACATTGTGCGGGAAAGATGAAATGTACTTGATACCGGATGATGAATACCCTAAATAATTTTTGGCGCAATTGATGTAGAAATTATTAATTTAACATTCAGAGCAACTGAGAAATGCAAATAAATTTTTTTAAGTGCTGAAGATAATAATTACGCATTACTTAGGGTAAGAAATCATACGAATACGCAGAATAGAATACACATGTTTTTCTGTTTGGCGTCTATCAGCTAAAATTTGGAACTGTCATAAAAACATTACTGTAAAACTTAAGTATCAAGAAACAATTTTCATTTTCCAAACAAAGTCAAAACATTGTTATGCGTCAGAACTTACTTCACTCCAAGCAATTAAATCATCACAATTCCGATCCTCCACGAATTGCCACAGCTTTACAAGGAAAGCCGGACATTTGAAGAACTTGAATCAAAAGAATTCATTGCACATTCAAAGAACAACGGATGTCTTCAACAAAACGTTATTTTTTTATATGGAAACACTATACATTTATCATTTATTCGACGCATGTAAAACTATTTGATCACACAACACAAAAAACTTCTGAGATACACCAATATACTCTTCTTTACTATTGCCAGTTTCAGTCATGAATTTCCTGCTTATGGAGCAAAGGAACATTCATAGATATTACATAACTTTTTCAAGTAATCATCATTTTGTATCAAATCAGACAAATGTTATAGTGACTAAATAAATATTTTGACATACTGACAAAACAAACACAAAATATCTGCAAGTCCTCCAATTTTTGTATTTATAAATTTTGTTTTTAATGTACATTCATAATAAATACTGAAATGTATTACTTTCACTCCAAGAAAATAAAGTAAAGATTTGTGCTATGGCAATATTTTTAGGCAATACTAATGATGCTTGACATTATTTAGCTAGCAGTCATAATAGTTTACACTCGGCTTTCCCTCCTATGTTGATATCACTCAATCATCAAGAACTTCGGAATTATCTTCTAAATAGTAAAAAAGTAAATATATGTGTTTACATGATTCATGTCTTTCACTATAGTATCTTATTCATCTAAAACTTTTGCTGTGTTTTCCCCTTTCTTGAGAAAACACCTCAAATATTTATTATTTCAGAAAACTATATAGGAGATCAAAAACTTGTTTGGGTGGGGACATGAATTTGGCTCCCTGAAACTGTCTAATTTATTTAGAAAAAGATCTTTGATAATGTTACTAAGTTATATTTTAGAGAATTTGTATAAAATATAATGTCCAACCCCACAGTTACGTACATGTGTCTTTATGCTTTGGGATTCATATGTTCGTTTATATTTCTGAAATCATCTGCACGGACTAATGCCTCTGGAAGTCGAGTGAAGTTTCCACTCCAATAAAAAAACATCTTGGAAGAAAGGTTAATTAATTTTCATACTAATAGGTTTTAGGTGCCTGTTATAATTGTTTCATTTATATTTTTGCTAGCAGTAAACGATAAGAGAAAAAAATGTATAAAATAAATCGATAAAGTTAAAAGGGATATAATGTATGAGAATATTTATTAACAACCTTAAAGCATCTCATTGAAATCTTTTTTTTTTTTTGTCATTGTAAGGTTTATACGAAATGCTAGGGAAATTAGCTTTTCATTGTGAAATGCAATAGTAACTTTGTTTGTACTTTGAGTTATGTATTCTCTTAGTCCAGATTTTTTTGTCTGAATCTAAAGACTTTAAACTAGATTGTTGGCAGTATTTAGTGGGAGCTTGCATATTAGCTCATTGACTAGAAAATGACTAAATTCATGACGGTCACTGGCTAATATAAAACCAACGTGTTCTACATGGAATTCAAAACTGACAATAAACTAGCTAATACTTTTTATTTTATTTGTAAAGCTTAGGTAAAATTTCATATTGCATAGTTGGGGTTAAAGATTGCTCACGAGTTATAAAAAGAAAATTTCTGCAAAAAGATTTTAAAATTAAAGAAAAGAAAGTCTTGTTTTTGTACATGTACTCTTAATAACGTGACAAATATTTTTTTTAAAAAAAGTTACCTCTAAAAATCGTAATTTTGGCAATAACGAGTGGCATGAACTGATTGTCTGAAAATAATAATTGCTTTATCGGACTATAACGTCACTGTGTTTTGAACTTGATTGGCTGAAAACACTGGTTTAAAATTATCATGTGATTATGACGTCACATGAATTTAGTCCATTGGCAAAAACGTTGAAGATTTTGCTGAGATAAAATTCATCCGCTTGTGTGTTGTTACTTATTCCACCTATCGACAGTAACATCAGATCAATGTTCACGAAATTCATCATGGCATCGGCTAGATGGTCGTCTGTCGTTAGCTGTACACCATTGCATGTGACATATGATTTGCTCGGTTCCACCCCAATTTTGATTGAGACACCCTGGGGGCAAGTCAATTTCCTCCCATCTCTCTTCCCCTTCCACCAACCTCATTAGAGGACTTGCAGTTGAACGGTATTTAGAGTACCCCTATACCCGAAGGCCTACATTTAGAAACGTCCTACTGTCACAGGGACTTGACCCATGTTCTACAGCACTGCCAGTTAGTTTCACTAACCACGATACCAGAGGGACAACTCAATCAACTTGTTTTACAAGTTTATTGTTTTTCAGATCTAAGGAATATTTTTTTCATTATTCCCTGATGAATATTTTGCTATTTGGTGCAAATGTTCAATCCTACTGTTGTGCTGTTTAGTCCTATAAAAATACATTTTAACTAATGAAAACATTTCCTTTTAAATGGCTTTATCCATGGTATTGCTGTCAGTTTTCAAAATGAAAAGTTCTCCCTATTTTCTCAGTTTTTTCTTTATTCATAAACGTAAGTTAAAGTGTTTCAAATAATTGTCATTTGATGTTTTCTTAGGTAATATTCTCATGATATAAGGACTATAATTGGATGTTATGCCTCTATTTTTCACTGAACTAATTTTTAAATAGTATAAATTTAAGATATGATTGGAAGAATTGGATTTATTGATTTTCAATCTCTTCCTGTAGAAAGTTGCAGTAATTCCAAGCACTTAGTCAGTAACAAAGCCTTTTTATAATTGAAGTGTCATTGTATATAGTAACAGTGGTAATACAGTTTGCATGCTAGTAGCTCTTTATATTAGCAGATTAGTAGAATTATTACTAAGTTAGAAGCAAACCCAATCATCTAATGCGCAACAAAAATATTCTGAAAATGTAAAATCACCAAGTGGTAGGATTGTAATTGAAAATCATTAGTATCCTCTTTGTGAATATGTGGGTTCTGCCTATGCTTAATTAAAGACCCTTTTCCTGTTTTGACTACTTTTCTACTAGAAGTACATTATTTATTTATTTATTGGCAACAGAAATAATTGCCAAAAGTTCAAATGGAAAATTTTGGGTAATTTTTTTACTTTTAAACTCTGTGTTTTTATTCTATACTCAATGGCATAACGTACACCCCCGCAATGCAGGGGCCTCAGGGACTCTTGGGGGCCCAAAGCTTGACGGACTCTAATACGTATTTTTGGCGTGATGGGGGGTCAAAATGTAGTTTGCAGAGGGCCCTAAGATGCTTTGTTCTGTCCACTGTCTATACCTGTTCTGTTTTTACTACTTTCCAGCAAACTGCTTCAAAGTTTGACTAATAATAACAAATATTAAATATTCCCGATGTTAATAATTATTTTTAATTCTCATAAATTTGAATTTTCAAAGATTGGTAGTACCCAGAGCATTACTTAATATAGATCAACCTTCCTTAATGCAATTGTTTTAAATTCATGCCTTTTTTTTTCCTTTTTATTCATTTGTAAGAAGAAAAAATACTAACAATGAAATTTTTAAAATAAGTTATAATGTTATAACAAGGCTTACTAATTCCTATAGCCCTTTTAACTGGAATTTTTCCTATAATTTTAAATAAATATACATATAAATGGAAAACTAATTTTTGAACCTGTCTATATGATAACTTTATTAATATTTTATGGGGTTTTAAATAATGTATAGTGATAACCTCCAAATGTGTAAGAAAAAAAAAAAACAGCATGAAGGAAATATACAGATATAGATGTGAAATTTACACCACATGTAGACTGTAATGAAACCTTATTAATATTTCAGTATGTATGCCATTCATAGCTAGGAATTTCACTTTTAATTATATAAATAGAAGAAATAAAAAGGTGTTTTTTTTAAGGAGTACTTATGTATATCGGCCACATTATATGAACGAAGCACATGAGATTGCCCAATTCAGTGCATGCAACATATGGGAAATCGGGGTTGCAACTTGGTCAGAGAATGTTGACATGGTTGCGTATAGGTAAGTACCGGAATATGTTCCTACAGTTTTTTTTTATTAAAAAGTCTTGTTGTCTTACTAAAAACAACAGTTTAACTCCATTTGTTCACTTTTTTGCATTTGACAAAAAATAATGGATTTTTAAAGATTGTGATTATTATCTGAATCGATGCTCATGCTGGAGGAAATCAAGTCACAATTAGGGCGATATGAATCAGTGGATGTATGAGAGACTAATAACCAATGGTTTGATCCAGCATCTCTCATCACTTTTCCATACGTAAGGATAGGTATTGTTTGCACATGACAATGACAAAGGAAGTTAATGTAAGAATTCGAATGCAAGAATAGGTCTGTTGCAAAATAATTTGTAAAACCTGTATTATTCAAGCATTCTTACAGCTAAGAGGATTTTGCAAAATGCCATGTAGGGATGTATTGAAGCATTAATTGATTACACATCATATCCATTAAAAGTGAATGGCTATGGTGTTTTTTCAGAACATGAATGATGTCAATATCGAGATAGTTGTAATTCGAATCATGCTGCTCCTGGACAATCTGTAATGTTTGCATTGTGCGTTGCCATACCAATACTTACTTGGAGATATAATTAAAATGCTGTTTGATTTTGATCATGCTTTTATTTATTTGCATATGGCATTGTACTTTGAAAAGTAAAAAGTTATGTCTAAACTGTTAGAATTGGTTATCATTCTTACTTTCAATTAACCTTCTGCATTTTATTCACCAAGATTGCCCCGAAAACCATGACCGCCCACAATATTAAACAATTCTTGCTTTAAGGAGTCATAAATTACTTATAAAATTTGACACAAACTGGTTAATCTGGTAATTTCTTTTAACCAATTTAGTGACCATTTTTTTTTTTTTTTAACCATCTAGTAAAACAGTTGCTTATGTGTACTAGAAGTTAACTATATTTTTTTTTTCTTATGGAAAAATGAAAGAAAATGTTTTTATTAAAGAAAACTATTCAGTTATTCAATAATCATTTAACTTTGAATAAGTTATACTAAAATAAAGAGGACATATTTTGTTTTATTATCTTTGATTGCTGTGTATGAAAGCGGAAAGTTTAATATTTGTCCAATTTATATTAACTTCGAATATAATAAGATAATAAATTTTTGTTTATTTAGTTACAATTGTTTGTTTTTTTTTTCCAAAATGTTCAATTATATTGGTTTGTCTATTTTTTTTTATATTCTTTCATTATGTAACCTATAAGATTTTTCTTTAATTAATATTTGAATTAACTTTTTAATTTATCCTTTAGCTATTGAAGTGTAAATTATGGAAGAATGCATGAATAATCCAATGATGTATATCTATGACGGTAAGATAATTATGACAATCATTAATTCACTATGACCCAAATGAAAATTAATGAAAAATCTTTTGTTTATATGAAAGCCATTAGTTACTTTTTTTTACTGCTTTAATTACCCATATTAGCTTGAATATAAAATAATATTTTTTACTAATAATTCATGTTAAAACAAGATATCAATAATTGGCATGCAAAGCAAAATTTTAGCGCTTTTTCACATGTTGTATTTTAAAATAGGGAAAATTCGGGAAAAACTATGGAAAATTTTATATGATTTGGCTCATCTAGAGCACAAATGCGACCAAATGCCGAAACCCGAGGTCAATGGTTGCTTATTGGCTGGAAAAAGGTACGACAAAAAATTTGTTATGGGGAATGAAGCCTAAATTGCGTCCTATAGCGCTTTTGTTCCACTACGTGAAAAAGGCTAATCTTAAAAATTGAAGCACACTAAATTTGAGGTCTAGTAATTAATTGTTCTTTAATTTACTTCTTGATACTTCCCGAATGTTACCGAATTGTGTTTTATGCTAAATTTATGCCATAAGTGCAGTTATGTTACTAATTATTTTAAAAATAAATGCCTTTCTGGCCTGAATAATATTTTCAAATTCTTTCAAGAAAATGAGTGGACTAATAGAATTTTTCAGCATTTTTTTTTCTTAATGTCTGTATAAAAGATTTCAATATGGCATTACATTCAGGCTTAATTATGATCATTTAATGCTTGCAAAATAACGTACTAATTAATTATGCATTTTTATGCTTACAACTTTGAGAGTTAGAAAAACTTTTTTTTTTTCCTGTTAACTGATTTTTTTAAGAATTATCACTATGATGTACTAAAAACTTATTGTCCATTAAAGTTAAGGTCAAAATAAAGCATTTTTGTTTTAAAAAACAAATTTGATTTCTCAGTATTTTTAAAACTTATCTGAAATTTTACAAAGTAATTGCTAACCAGAAAAATTTTAATAGCATCAAAAAAATGTAAAGTTATGTTTTTGCTACAGAAAAGTTCATGAGTGAAGGAAAAGATTATAACTAAGTTTAATTCAATTCAATTCTAATATGTCTGATATTTTTTTTAAGAAAATTAATGGTACAAAATCAGGTTTCCTTTTTAAATCATGAAAAAGACTTGGTCAATTTTACCAAAATAACCAATTTTACAGGATCTTTCTGTAAAACATGTACTCTTGATGACACAGAATAACCAAAATTCCTATTAGTGGTACTTTCTCGTAGTCTTGAGTGATTTTCATGTGGTATTTCAAAATTAAACTCAATATCAAATTAGGAAGGTTTTCAAGTAATATTAATGGTTTTAATCTTATTGTTTGCTATTATTGGGAAAAATATTTAAAATTATACCCAGGAATAGCAGCAATTGTTCTATTAAGGAATGAAATCTCATACGCATGGAATTAGCATTTTATTCATTTTGTGGTTCAGTTTTTACTGTATGAGACGTTTTATTTATTTGTATTTTTTCCAACTCCACAGAACATGATCACTAATGAATTTGCAATAGCAGTTAACTATCTTGCATTTTAAAATCAGTAACATGTTTTCCTTATACAGTTAGATTTTAATTATTCCTAAAATCAAAATATCATGAAGATAAGCTGTTTTCAGTAACAAAAAACATCATGCAGCTGCTTTAAATACATATTAATGTTGAAGTTATATGCCCTGTTGTGATGTTGTTGAAAAACTACTTTCTTCAAAATTAGTCTTTGAAACATTTTATTTTAACTGCCAATATTTCGGTTGTAAAAGTAGTTTACAAGTCATTCCTTTATTCCTCAGGATATTGCAAAAAATGTTCTTGAGCTAGAGTTATTTACCAAAGTCATCAATTTAATATTTTGCATCATTGCATTATTAAGTAGACATTTTCTTTTTTATCCTAGATGACTCTCTTTGGATGCTAGATGATACTCTTGCAGGTTGGTGCTGAAGTGTTTCTCTGAAAAAGTCCATTTTGAGCATCAGCCAAGACACATGGCTGCTCCTTCTCTGCTAAGATCCACACATTTCATTTTTCAATGCCATTTGATAAAAGTAACTGTAACATAATATTTAAATATTTTTGTGTGGCTGTTGTCAGAGGTTTTTACAAAAGAAATCTTCCGAGTTATATGGTCCTAAGTCTTCTTACAATCTACCTTGAATTGTGCTTATCTGATATATCTGTCTTTTATCAAATTTTAAAAAGAAACATTTTTTTTAATGAAATATGCAGGTTCCTTCAATATTTTCAGCCATTTCAATGATTCTGGCATTACTATGGTATTTGACATAGTCGTGAATCGGTTCTGTTTTTCTTCTCACATCTAAAAGCTTTTTCATTGATGGGTTATCATTTTTTGAAAGCAGTGTTGTAAGAATACTTGGTCTGGAACCCTTGGTCCATCTCTACCTAGTAATTACTTTAAGGGCTTATTATTCCTTTCCTTTCGGGTTCGTTCTACGGCTTGTCTCGCCAAATGTACTTGAACCTGAACTAACGTTGAATACATTTTCATTCAAGAAAATGTTCTTAATTAAAAATTTGCAACATTAAAGTCCTACATCTATTTATAATATAGCATTTTTAAAATTTCAAAAATATTCCATTAATACTTATGTTTCATTTTAATACATAATTAAGTAGTTCATTTAGCAAGTGTGGGGGGGCAAAAGGGTGAAACACATGTATACTAAAAAAAAATGGATCAGTTCTGTAAAAATGAAATATAATAAAATATTTTGTTCCTCTTAAAAGAATAGCGAAGCCAACATATGATATTAAGGCTGGAATATCTTTGATCTGAAAAAAATTCCAAAATCTGAGTCTATTCTTTACCATTGCACTAAGACCGCCTTAAATTGAAAATGAGAAAGTTGGGGATTTCAGCAACTAGTTTCATTTCTATGTTTCATTAGTTTCCAGTGTTTTTTTTATGATTGGTACTTCTCTGAAACCATCATTGGAAAACCCTAAATTTAGATTATTGCAGTGACAATTCTTCTACTTGTTGTGTTACTAATGGCACCTGTGTGACGATTCAGGATGTGAGGCCCCGCGAAATTCAGATGGCAGGTTCTAAAGGTACGCCTGTTGTTAGTCTAGCTTTGAGCACCATACAGGTGACCAGTACATTTTGGCTCAATTCTACCCCAATTTTGAGGGAAAAGAACACCTAAGGTGGTCAGGTTCCTCCCACCTCTTTCCCCTTCCAGAAAGTATGAGAGACTTACGGACTCAAGGTGTAAGAGTACCTCTGACAATAAATGCATTATACATTTACCAAACACCATGTCTTCTCCGGGATTCGAACCCAAAACCACCAGGCACAGTACCAGCATCGCTAACCACTATACCAGATGGGCGCGACATCTTAGGCTTACAGTTTTTATGAGTGCATGATAAAACACACAAAGCTTTCTTTTTATTTAAATAAAAATACATTTCAATTAAAAAATTCATGACTAATTTTAAATTGGTGTGAATATCTAAATAACTTTGATGGTTAGTAGAAAAAGATTTCATGTTTACTTAGATCATGTGTAATCATACTTTTAAGTAATATTCTTATTTGCCTTAATGATTGTACTATTTATTATTAAGATGCTAAACTAGTATTTGGGCCAATACTTGGTATGATAAATCTGTAAATAAAAACAAGAAAAACACTAAAGTCTTATAAAAAAAAAAAGTTAATATTCACATTTAAGTGTGATGCCTAAGTAACTCTTGTGTTGCTTTTAAGAATTGATTAGGGCATTTTATGTCAAGGAAAATGTAGTTTTTATCTTATCTTCAATCCTTAATAGAAGATGATTCATGAATTAAAGGGAAGGGATTGTTCATTCAAATTTTATTTTTATAATGACAAGTTTTAAATAAAAAATTTAAAACTTCTTTGTATAGGAAAACTATTCTTCTGAGTACATGGTTACAATCCCCATCTAAACAAGGAGGAAAGGGAAAAGGACAATATTTTTTAAACATTTAAATTTTAAACGTATTACTCCTTTGATTTGTGAGAAGGAGTTTACTTGTATACTAATCGTCTTCATTCAGATGAAATTGGAAAACAAAAATCCTACTACAGTTTTATCCAGATGAAACTTAATATGTTTCTGATTCATTGTCATTGAATCTTTAAGGAAAGTTAAATAATTGAAGGACCGTTAAGCTTACAAGCCTTTGTGCTCTTTACACTGATGATTGTGACTTTCTCACGTCTTCATTCAGAGTGTATTAATAAAAAATTAATTATGTCACTAAAATTGTTTTCCTGGGTAATTATCTGTTGAAAAAAAATCGTATTTACATATACATGTTAATAGGACTGTCTTTAAAGTAGTTATTTCAGTATTAAATTGCTTCCATTTAGAGTTTTTTTAGAAGAAGAAAACAGTACAAATATTCAAATTAGTTCCAATCCCATGGGTAGATTGATAATCATTGCCATAATGGTTACTTATTTGCATATACTGGTTTCTGGAACACTTTGAATAGGGCCAAGCGATGCACTTTAATACTTATAGTACTCAACTTGTAAATGCAACTGTTCAATACCTTTTTTAAAATTATAACGAGGAATGTATTTATATGAGTCGTTATATTTATTTATCGTAATGTTTTTGGCCAGTAATAATGTTAATTCACTGACT
>VIGQ01002338.1:0-12325 GCA_009663005.1 Actinidia chinensis | reverse complement strand
AGACGGCGGAGGTGGACAAGCCAGTTATAGAGAGAAACGGCCTAGACAAAGCGTTTTAAGCAAAAAAAAAGTGGGACAGGCAGTTAGAATTAGAGTTTAGAGAGAGAGAGAGGATGGAAAGAGTTAGAGAGAAAAGGTGGACAGGGGAATTAGAGAGAGAGGTGACAAAAGATTAAAGAGAAATGTGGGATAGGAGTTTAGAGAGACAGGAAAAGGTGGACAAATATTAGAGAGAAAAAGGTGGAAATGAGTTTGAGAGAGAGAGGGTGGGGACAATATTAGAGAGAAAAAGGTGGATAGGGGAGTTTTGGCAATATTAATGAGGTGGACAGAGAGAGAAAAAGGTGGACAAATGATTAGAGAGAAAATGTGACAGGAGGAGAGAGAGAGGAGAGGCAGAGAGAGAGGTGGACTGTTTGTAGAGGAGTTGATTTGATCAAGTTTTTGTTTGGTGAAGCAGTCTTTAAAATGTAACATATACAAAATATGATGTGTACACATAAAAAGGGACAAAGACGACTTCATTTTGGTTATTAACATAAAATGAGTTATTTTTTGATACTTAACATATCATTTTGATCTTTAAATGCTTGAAACCACTTTACCAAACAAAAACTTTGGAGGATCACGAACTGCGAGATGAGTGAGATTGAGAAAAGGTGGACAGGAGTTTGTAGAGGAGTGGGATTCTTAGTACATCAGTTCACATACATTTCATGATTTGATATTTTTAACGAATCTTTGAAGGTTAGTTTCCGCAAGAGAAAAAATATTGATGCGAAAAAGAAGAATAAACACTAAATAGAATAATGAGAGGATTGAGGACATAAAATAAGTGGAGTCAATTGATCCTTTTTAATAGAAAATATATTATTAGTTCTTACATTAATTTACTATTATATAATTGATCTCACAAAAAAATCAGAATTACTCATAGAATATATTTATTAAATATAATTGGACCCCCGCCCAAAAATATTTTTACCGAGTTTGACTTCACTAAAATATTTTTTAGCTCCGCTTTAAGCCTAATAGGAAATTTGTTTGTTTAACCATTTTTTTTACTTTTTTTGATCTTTTATTTGAAAAAGAGTTCAAATTGAAGGGCAAGTTTACCTACCTCTGTGAGGTTTCTCATAAGCAGACCCTCCCTGTGGTCCTGATATTTACACTGACCTCACTCTCTAAAGGTGTTTGAAAATTCAACCCTCTTCACCTGATTTTTGTATTTTCCTAAATTTTGCTTGGATAGAAGTTTTAATTGTGGAAATTAGAGCTTTTAAAATAGTCATAATTCGTTATTCCGTTTTCTCAATATTTTTACAAAAACTATTTGTTTACGTCAAGATATATAAATGAAAACTTACGGAGGATCAAGAATTTAATTTGATCAAATAAAAATTCGAAAATAAAAATGGCAATGCTATGAAGAGTGACCTTTTTCAGTTCTCTATTAGAATTTGATTCACTGTTCATTCCTTTACTATTTTGAAGGACCTTTAGATTTAAAAGCCCCTAAAAGTACAAAAAAAAAAAAAAAATGAACCCGAATTTATGTCATCTCTTTTAACTATTTTTTATTTATATGCTTGTCATCTCTTTTACAAAATACTATGCTTGTCATCATCTTTTACTTTTTTTATTTATTATGCTTGTCATCTCTTTTAACTAAAGTACTATGCTTTTCATTAACTATTTTTTATTTATTATCTAATGTGGTGTATTCATAAATACTAATTTAATAAGTATAAATTAAGATGGTAAAATATGAAGATAAGTATACAAGTATGCCCTAGAACAATTACGTGAGATGAACCCAGATTGGTTTGTGGAAGACCAGGCTCTGAAACCCTCTTTGGTCTTGTCAAGGCTCTTATGGACAAACCCTTCATTTAATTCTCATACCAAGAAGACACGTATAACAAAGTGAAAAAAATAATTTTTGAAAAATAGTAGACTATTTTTTTAATTTATTGAAGACTACTCTCGTTAAAAACTAAATAAGATACCAATATCTGAAAAAGTATTATGCAAAATTGATACTGATCCTAAAAATGTAACTATACATATAAAATTTTTCCAAAGGAGGTTCGATTTTTCGCAAGCGAAACCAAGGGAGATAATGTGTAATTGTCTTCCTTTTTTTGGTGACACAGAGATTCATTGAAGGGTTTTTTTAGTGGGGACCAATCCGAGAAGAGACATTATCATATTTGATAGGATATACTTGTCATTGAGACGCAACTAAGTCAAAAGGATCTATGCACAATGCTTCTATTATTAGAACGACCTGATTAAGGTACATCAAAAAGTTCGCGGTCCGCGCGGTCGATTCATGACCCGTAAAGCTCTTGTTTGACTCAAGTCAAGAATAATATAGGTCGAGCCTGAGCCCAATTTTAGTGCCCGTGATTCGCCCTGAAGGCCTGAGAGAGCCTGATGCAACAAAGCAAGGTTGTGAGGCCACTTTATGACAACTAGATTTTTTTTTATGTCATGTGTATCACTTTTTGTTATCTCATACAAATTAATAAAAAAAATTGAAAGTTGTGCAAATTGATTGACAAATATATATACATTATATAATACATATAATAATATATATATATAATAATAAAGGTCAGCGTGAACAGTAAGGGGTGTGACCACCAACTTTTTTTCATTGCCTCTACTCCCAATAAAGTTTCTGTAAATTATAATTTCAGTCCTAGACTTTTTGATAATTACAGTTGGTCATATAGTTTCTGAATTATTATAGTTTGATCCTTTAGAATTACTAATAATTGACAGATTGGTCTCTAGAGTTGCTGTTGTAATTGTTGTAAATTACATTTTGAGACCCTTTTAAGTTTCGGTTATGGTCATTTTTGTCTTCAAAAATTTTTTAATTTGTCAATTTGACCCCAAAAATTTTGACTTTTGGCAGGATTGGCCCAGTGAACATTCAAAGCACAGAAGGGGATATGTGTTTTTTTCAAACAACAGGGGGGGTTATGTGCCATTTTTTACCAATGGGAGGTTATGTGCCTAACAAGTTTCAAACAAAACTTGGAGGTCAATCTGTTCACTTTAAACCACAAAGGGGTTATATGTTTTGGGGTCAACCACAGGGGAGTAAAGGTAGTTCCCCTATATTTTTTTATAAACGAAAGAAAAAAAAATATGGTTCAAAAATTTAATAAATTTTTTTTTAAAAATTCGATGGTGATTGATTAGTTATAAAATTTTTAAGGAAAGAATAGAAATTGAGGGTAAATATAAAAGTTATAAGGTGAGAGTAAAAAAGGTTATAAATTTATAATAATATTTTATATAAAAATTTGAAAGGAAAGTAGTAAAAAGAAAAAAAAACCAAGAAAGCAATGAGCTTATAAGAAAAAAATAAAGGGTTATAAAAAGTTATCATAATTTTTTTAATATAAAAATTAAGAAGTGAAAGTAAAAAGGAAAAAAAAAAAGAATAATAAAGCGGGTATTAAAAAAAGAAGAAAAAAAAAATTGAATGGCAAAATTATCATTTAAGAAGGGAATTGAGCCCGGTGTAAAAGTTGAAAGTATTTAAAAACAAATGTCACATCAATGAGGGTGGGCCCGTTGGTCGAGGGAAAAAAAAAAAAAGCAGCTCTTTTATATTAGTTTTAACTTCTATTAGTAGTTTTCTGAGAAAGAAATCGTTACTTGTGCGGTTTACCTTATTGTGATTATGTTTATTTTTTATTTTTATTTTTATTTTTATGTGTTTACTACAATGTAGGATATCCTCAAATTAATTGAATTTTTTTTAATTTTTTTTTTTTTTTTTGCGTAGTGCCGTGTGGCAAGGGAAATACGAGCCTGTATTATAACAATCACAAACTACATTTGAATCTCAAATATATTCTCTCGCTATCTGACGGTTTCTTAAATACATTTGTGTTGATATAACGGCTCAGATGTCACCTTCAATTATTGATTTCCGCCCAAAAAACATCATTTTTGGATCCATTGGTTGAAAATTAAGTTTACTTTAAACCACGGTCCAATTACTGCGATCCTCTCTCTCAAACCAACTCTCTACCCTCACAGTCACTCCTCTTTCACACGCCAACCCTGCCTGTTGAACCCCCTCTCCCCCAACACCAATATAACAGTCACAATACTCTCTCTCTTTCCAAACAGCACCATGGTTTGTGGTTTTCTTGATGTTCTTTCTTTCCTTTTCTTTACTTTTTGCGTTTGTTTGTTGAGAAAATTTAGGAAAAATAAGAAAGAAAGCCTAAGAAAGAAAACTGAAGTGCATCTGATTTTGGATCTGGGTTTTGATGGTTATTTGATTTTTATTATCTTCTGAGACTTCCCAGTCGTTCAATCTGTGTTTTTATTTTTTCACATGGTTTATTGTTTTAGATTTCAATTTTTTTCGCTGTTGTTTGTTAGTTGCGAAATGTAAGGAAAATAAAGGAAATCATAAGAAAAGGGAAACTAGAGATGATCTTGGTTATTCCCCAATTTTTTGGTTGTATGTATGAACTTGATTTATGGATAGGGGTTTTGATGAAATCTTGATTTCTGAATCTAGGTGGTTGTTTGATGTGGATCTTTTCAGAAGTACAAACTGATTTGGAGGAGCGGAGGGAGGAGAGGAGAGAGAGGAGAAGAGGAGTTCCTTCATGAGAAGAATGGAAGACACAACACACCAGTCCAAAAAGGCAATCTTTTCTTTTAGCCGATTTGTTAGCTGATTGCAATTATTTCTAGTCTGGGGTTTAGACTTCTTTCACACCTCTGTAGTCTGTCCCAATTACCAACAAAAAACCATGCGATTGATTAATACTACACCACACATGCACTCTGTTTTGTTGCAGCTTGAGGACCAAAGTGGGGTTTTGTGATTGCGAGCCGAGGTTTTTCAGGACCCCATTGGTCATTTTTGCTCTGTTTTCCCCCCCAAAGTCCTATAGGGTTCTTTTGTTGATCAGGGCGGGAGTGTAATGGTAAATGCCCTTTGCTATGTTTTTTGTTTCTTAGAACGTTTTTTTTTTTTTTGTGGTCTCCAAGGGTGAATCTTGCTTAGAAACAATGGCATTTTTGGGTTTTGGTTTGCAGAGATGGGGTCTAGAGGTAGTAACTTCTGTACAAAGCGTTCTAAGAGGTAACCTTTAAGCCTTTTTTTTTGGTTACATACAAAGATAAGAAAGAAAGAGAACAGGAAGGAGGACACCATCTTCAAGGAAATTTTACAGAAACAAAGATCAATGGTTTATAATAATTTCTAAAAAAAAAAAATCAATCCATATCAAGGATCAATTCTGCACGCTCATTTCTGACACTGTCCCCACATTGATTCCACAGGAAATTTGTTAAGATCGAAAGATCTTACCCTTTATTTGACATTTAATTCACTGAAAATTTGTGCGGAGGCAAAGCAAAACACAAGAAAAATACGCAGAAGAAATTGAGGCTTACAAGCAAAAAAAAGAGGAAGAGGCCGAAAATACCAAAAAAGAAGAGGAGGAGCTGATGAAAATCTAGAAGCAGGTAGGCTTTACAATTGTTTAAGAAAGAGAAAACAGATAACATAATTAAGACCCTTTCTTTTAAAAATTGCTGGATTGGGATGCTTTAATTTGTTATTTTTGAGACTAATTTGTGAGTCTTTGATCGATGGGGAGGCACAGTATTGAAGATCAAATGTTATATTTTTGAAGTAGGGTATATCCTGGAAAAGAATACAAAAAGGACAAGAGAGTTATTTGAGGTCTGGGTTCTTCAAGAAAGAGACAAATATAACTGTAAAAAAGATAATAATGGGGGGGGCAAAAAACTGGTGAAAATCAGGGGGCTGAACTAATGGGGATATAATTGGTATGCATACTACGTTCCTCTTAAGAGGGGGCTGGAAGAATTATGGGTGTATGGTAGACGGGGGGGGGAAAGAAAAACCAAAAATCCTGTCTTCAATGTATATTAAAATATGAATATATGAAATACTCTTCCTTGAACGGTTTTAGGTTAACGAAGAAAAGGGGGAAAACAAAATGGGTAGATTCAATTTTTTAAAAAATTGAAGTTTATAATGATTAATATTTTATTTTTAGGTTGTAAACTCTAATGAATAAAAGACGGCATAAGAAGTTTTTTTTTTTTTTTGCATGTGCTGGTGGGCACCTGCAATACTATATAATACACAGCACAAGTCGTTTGAATTTTAAAGGTTTATCCTCGCTATCTACGGTTGAAAATTTATTTGAATTAATTCAACGACTGATATTTCACCTGCAATTTTATTGTTTTCCCCACAAAAATATCACTTTCATCCACTCCGCTCCTCCCACTCTCTCTCCATCATAACTCTCACTCGCTCTCCTCCTATCACTTTTCACATTCAACCATTTTTATTTTTTTTTTTAAGTACCCTTCATTTTTTTGTTACTTTCACCTTCCTAATTTTTATATATATGTTTTTTTATAAAGAGTTATAATCCTTTTATTTTTTCTTTTAATAAATATCCCTTTCACTTCGAATTTTTATATAAAAAAAAATTATGATAAATTTTATAATTTCTTTTATTCCCACCTTAGTTTTTTTACAAAAAGGAAAAAAATATGAAACTCAAGATTTTTAGATATTTTTTTTAAATTTCAGTGGGTTATAGTTATATTTTCTTTGTATTTGAGATTTTTTTTAATTCCCTTTAATTTTTTTTTTTTTTACTTTGGGCATTTCTGAATTTTATATAGAGAGTAAAAGACAAAAAAATATATAATTTCTTTGGAGGAGATATTAATTATAAGTAATGTTTCTTCTGTAATATATTGAATTTTACTACTGTTGTTTATACATTAAAAGTTATTACTATTCTTATTTTTTATTATAAATCAAACTAATAAAAAATATATTATGTCATTTTTCAAGGATTCCTCAAATAACAAATAACAAATAACAAATAACATATAACTATCAACCCATTCAAAATTTTTAAAAAATATTAAAAATTTTAATTTTTTTTATTTTATAAAAAAGGCATAATGTGAGAGTAAAAAATTTATAAACTTTATATCATCATTTTTTTTATAGGTAGAACATTTAAATTGAAAGTACAAATAAAAAAACAGGATCAAGGGTTATTAAAAGAAAAAAATAAACGGGTTTATAAATTTTTTTATAATCATAATTATTTTATATATACAATTCGGAAGTAAGTAAAAAAAAAAATTAATGGGTGTTAAAAAAAAGAATAGGACCGTTTATTCCCCAAAATCAAACATTTTTCATCCTCAAACTTGTCGTTTGACGCCCGTAATGTCTGGTCCCCGTTGCCCGTCCCCCCCCCGATCCTCTCAGCACACCAAAAGAGGCGGGGTGGGGTTGTCAAGTGGAGTGAGAAAATCAAACCTCTCTATATGTTAGTTTCAATATTGTTGTGTACGGTTAGATTAGTTAATTTTTTTGAGCACCTACTGAGAGTTCTCTTCTTTTGTGTGATTTTTTTTTTATTTGTTCTTCTGTGAGGAAAATCATCAAAATTGATTAAAAAAAATTATTTTTATTTTTTACGTAGTGGGCAACGGGGTATTATCTAGTATATATATATTTTGAAACAAAATAGTCTGATATTTTAAAAGGCAATGTTTTGAAAATTGGACTTGAGTGAGGTGGGGGTGTAAGACCAAGGGAACAAAAATTGTTTTGGGAAAGAAAGCGGGTCACCCAAGTTAACCACGAAATCGAACCGTAACATCATAGATACAATATTAATATAATAATAATTCAACATAAATAAAAATATATATTGAAAAATTATATTAACATGTAACTATTTTATGATGTTATAAGTAGTTAAGAAACCTCCATGTTATGTCACTTTTAAGTTAGTTGTCTTTATATTATTTATTTGGTCTAAATTCATCAAGAATGATGATGGGTACAACGGGACAACGGTACAACAAGGGCTTCGTTGTGCATGACTGCACGTGGATCACAGCAAAAGTCTCGGCCCCTTCAATTTCTTCGTGTTGTTTTTACCGTGGGGTGCACAGTATAGTGGGGGTTAACTAAAATAAGAAAATGAGAAATGTTTGAAACGAGAAAAACGAATAAACAATTAATAAGCATAATAGGAACTATTTTTTTTTTATTAAAACAATTTTTTTATTTTTTCAATTCTTTTATTTGAATAAGGTTTCAAATGGAAGGACAAGTAACATAGACCTCCCCTGAGGTCCTCATAATTACGCTGACCCCCTGTAAGAGTTTGTCTCTTAACAGTGTTCAGTGTTGAAATTCAACATTTGCTTCACCCAATTTTTATATTTCACTCTTTAGATTTTGTTTGGATAGATATCCTAATTGCGGGATTAGAGTTTTTAAAAGATTCATAATTCGTGTAATATTGTTTTACATATTTTACAGGACTACTTGTTTATGTCAGATATACTAAATGAAATTTATGTTGGTTCAAGATTAATTTTTTGATCAAAATTTAGAAAAGCAGAAAAGGAATATGGCATGCTAAAAGGGAAAAAATCCTTAAAAAAAAAATGGAAAAAAAAAAGAAAGCCACTTAAAAACCCTGTAATTCATTAGTATATCAGTTTTTCTCTTTGTTTTGGAGGACTTTTTCAGTTTCTTCTTCTATTGGGATTTTATCACTGTGTCTATATATTATATTTTTTATTGACTTTTTTTAAATCTAGTTCAATTTTTCTTGATTATGTTTCTTATAATCAAGAAAATTCGAAAAAAATAAAAAAATTAAATAAAAGTTGAAAAAAATTACTAAACACACACAAAAAAAAGCAAGTTTAAAAATTTTGTAAAAGGAATAAAATAAAAATAAATCGCATTTTTTCCTGCGTGCTGAAATTATGCCGGCATGAAATGACGCCCAAATTTTAGGGCATTGAACCCTGGGCCCACGGTAATGCATAGAATGTTAGTTGGGCTAACAATTGCCTGGCCCAACACAAAGTCAATACCTCGCATTTCTCGCTAGACATATCCCATTCTCTCTCTAAACTAGGAGAAATTCTCAATGTAACATAAAAAAAATTTCATATAAAATTTATAAATACAACGAAAAACTTTCATCTATTTGATACATATTTTGATAGTAAAAAAAGTTCAAATTTATTAGAAATTTTTCATATTAACAAAAAAAATTTACAAAAGCGTTAATTTTTACCATAATTTTATATTCAATATGAATCTTTTATTATTGAGTAATTATATTTAACATTCAATGTGAAGCTTGTTTGATTGTTTAGGTCAATAAGTTTTAAAATATTTTAAATGAAAACGGATGCGTGTAGGAAAATATAATATTTTAAAATTTAAAAACGCAATTTTTGACCAGACCCTACTTTAATTAGACATGTGGTTAATAGACGGTGTGATTTATCTCTGAATCAAATAATGAGTATATATATATATATATAAAGAATTATGAAGATGATAGGGACAAAAGGAAGCTGCAAAGAAATTTTCTTCTTTGGAGAGAGAGATGGAAAAGTGATCAAGTTGTGTGTGTGTTGTGTATAATACTAGACACAACAGAAGATGACGTGGACAGGAGTTGTTTTTGTTGATGAGGGATTCCTAAATTTATATGGAGAGCTTCAAATTATTAGACATGGGCGGTAGCACGTCATCACCAGCAGGGGTTATAGCTCCCCTGATTTTTCAAAAATTATAAATTTTTTTTAATTTTAAATTTTATACTTTATCCCTCTCCTTAAAATATATTAAAAAAATTAAATTTTATTATTTGCTTCGCTTTTGCCCCTGAAAATGGACGATTTTAATCCTCGTAAATAGGTGTTTATTATTTCAACAGATTTACCTCAATATATTTGGTTAATGGTGGTGTGATCAGAAATTGCAATTAATAGGAATTTAATGTTATTTAGAAAAATATGGGATGTCTCCTGAAAGTGTCAAAAACCTAAGGAGGTAAGGGAATTTAAGGATCCTGAATCCAAATCAACGAAAAAACGTTGCTGGCTCTCTCTCTTTCAACACCATTAAAGCAAAGGTTATTATTTATATATGGGTAAATATCATTGCCTCTCCTGAGGGTTTATCATAAAGAAAGAACCTCCTCTATAGTTGAAAAATTACACTATCTTCCCTTGTCAGATTTTTGTCTACCATTATTGTAAGACGAAATTACCATTTTGCCCACCTCATCAGAGCCACCCACCCCCCCACGGCCCCCCCCCCCACCCCGATAAAAATCCGACGAGCCAACAGTCCTTACCCCGACGAGGCTTCCCAACTACTAATGCCTTCGAAGTTTCAGTGGGAGTCAAAAGAGGGACCACCTCTAACTTTGGTGTCCATTATTGCTAACACAACATAGACTACTTGTTAGCTTTTAGTGTTTTCTAATTGTAAGCTTTCCTGATAGGCCGTGTGCCTTCAGTCGATCTCCTGGGTCATGTTCAGAGATTCCTCTTTTTGATCAATTAACAATCCACTGCTAACCTCGATCAAAAAAACCAACAAACAAAAAACAGAGACTCAACCGAATAGCAATCCCAATGACAGAGAATTTTCCGAGACAATAAATGGCACCAAGAGGATACCTCTTCT
Source organism: Actinidia chinensis (assembly GCA_009663005.1). Taxonomy (NCBI): domain Eukaryota; kingdom Viridiplantae; phylum Streptophyta; class Magnoliopsida; order Ericales; family Actinidiaceae; genus Actinidia; species Actinidia chinensis. The sequence continues at coordinate 1,752 of VIGQ01002338.1, read as the reverse complement.
TCTATGTAAGTCCAGCTTTTGTGGCGGGTTTTGAATGTAAGAGAAAGAAGCCAATTTTCTAAAAACACCATATATTGCCATAAACATACAAGCGTCGGGCTCCAAAGAGGGATCAAATGATAAACCCTTAGGACTTTCATACTCTTATTTTTAAACCCGTCCCTTTGTGGGATTGACATAATTAAGTTGAGCCCACTTTTGGGAAGCAGAGGGACTTTACGGGAGGAAGGGGTTGAAGAGTGTAAATGCTCAAATACCATTGTACGTTCTTTTCCACAAACCATTTTCCTATTTATCACTGGTATCCCCATCATCCCCTATCCTTTCCACAACCACCACCAGAGCCTCACGGCGGAGGCTATTTTTCATGCCAGCGTTGCGACAAAACCTTTTGGGAATACCTCCTTTAACTATATCTGCCAAACTTTTGCCGGAAAAGTCAAATAGTTACTTTCCATTGTTTGTTCTAGAAATACTTTATTGTTTATATTTTTGTACTAAAATACTAAATAGTGAAATTATTTTTGAAAAAGTTCACGGATAGGTCGCCAGAGGTTCGCTAAAAAATCCGCAAAGTTATAGACGGAAAGTTCGCTTGGACGGCCGAAAAAGTTGTCAACGATCAACGGAGGTGGCCAGAGTGGTGGCCCGTGGCGGTGATGAGTTGACACTTTTTATTAGATGATTAATAAGTAAATATATATAACTAAAAATAGGGTAATGCTGGCTACACATAAAAAATGATGGCTTTTTAATTATAAAAGATTATAAATCATGGATTTCCGGCAAAGATATATCCGCAAACCAACTAAAACAAGCTAAATCGCCTATAGTGGGGGGCCATTCAATGATTCTCCATAAAAAAAATATGAAGTATTTGTTTTTTTTTTTGCTTTATTTCTCTCCTTTTTTTTTTTTTTTACCATCCGTTAAAAAAAATTCTTGTGTTTTGTCACATGATTTTCGGGGAAAAAAACAAACGATTGTATTTTTTTAGGACTTAATCCTGTAGATTTTAAATATTCTTTTTTAGCGTCTGTTTAGAAAATATTCCATACAAAACATTCAATTTGACTTGAGATTTAGTAACCTCGTTAGCTAATTATATTTTTCTTATATACCTCCAAAAATACCATCGTTTTTATACCTCTTCATTCTAAATCTCAAATCATATACCTATTCTTTTTTATAAGACAAAAAAGCAGATAGCTTTTAGAAATAATCAAACCATCATTTTAATATCACTCCTAAATGTGTTAAAAACGTGGCTGTATTAACAAAAGAGAACTAACTACTAAAAAGTCAATGAATCTCCTACGTAAGTTAAACTAACTTTGAAGACAAATCTCCGCCAAAAAACAAGAGTATGGTAACCTACTTAATATCCGCAGACCTAAATATTTGACTTGAGTTTGTTTTGATTTCCTCCCTTGGAAAGGTAGTACGGATTCTGGATTTCAATTTCCAACAACACTCTAAAAGAACCTAGTTGCTCAGGTCCCCACAACCATGGACTCATGTGATCATCTGCCGGCTCTAACTGAAAGCCGATTGATTCCACTCTGATTTATGTGGGAGCAAATTTGGAGAACTTTGTTTGCTTTCTTGCGATTTACCCTACCCCAACAACAAAGTTTCTTTAGTTTAAATTAATTCATAAACCGGCCACTTGAACAAAAAATTAAAAATAAAATATCCATTTTAGAAATGAAACTCAAACTCAAACCAATATTCATCATATGGGCACAACTG
>VIGQ01002331.1:0-14991 GCA_009663005.1 Actinidia chinensis | reverse complement strand
GAATAACATAATATTTTAATGCATGCAAAAACATGAAAAAGCATTTCATATATATAGTACATATTAAAATTATTTTGAAAATACATATTTTATATGTAAAACTTTTTGGCTTTTTTTCATGATTCATGTATCACCTCGAATTCTTAAAGTGGTCTGCGTTAAGCCACGGCCCTGCATATAAGGTACGAAAAGTGTGCCCAGGAATCACAAACCGAGGATGGGGGGTAAGGGTAAATGGGTTGTTGGCCAAACTTTTCTTTTAATAAAAATTATACTGAATAAAGTTTAGAATAATTAAGAGCAGTATAAGGCAAAGAATATAAATGAACACAAAATAAGAGGAAGGGAGATAGATTTCAAATCGGCGATTGATAGTGGTTCGGTCTACCTGACCTACATCCACTCCCCAAGCACACCACTTGAGATTTCAATCCACTAATCCAAACTCCCTGAGGGTGGGAGTTCAAAACCTTACACGCCAGAGTACACATTTCTTACAAGGTGGAAAATCCTCTTCATACCTCACAAGTCACACCAACCCTTTTGATACAATCAACTTGTTGATGGAATGTGAGTTTTTTTCTCACAATAACAATTAACCTCTTTTTGAGAAGGATATACCAAATGAAGCTTTTACAAGATATTCTCTCACTAGAAATCGGTATGAATTTAACTTTGAAAGGCTCAAAGAAAGGAAAGTGAATATATGAAAAGAAAAGAAATGCTTGAGTTCCAAACTTGTCTGTTTCTCATTGATGCTCAATAAAAGGAGAGTAAGGATATGTATTTATGGCCTTAGTAAAAATATCACCGTTGGAGGAAATTTAAAATTTGCTAGCTAATTTCATAATTGAAATCACATTTTCAAAGTCAGAAATTGTGCTAATCAATTTTTCAAACTGAAATCAAAATTTTTTTTTAAAGATAAAATATTGCTATCAAAATTTTTAAACAAAGTTGCAACCACATTTTAAAGTCAACAAATTATTACTACTAATTTTTCAAAGTGGCGAATCAAATTGTTCAAAGTCAGAGAAATTGTTGCTAGCATATTTTTCAAACTTGGAATCAAATTTTCAAAGTCAGAAATTAGAAATGTTTGCTAACCCAAATTTTTCAAACTTGGAATTAAATTTCAAAGTCAAAAATTGTTGCTAGCAGATTTTTCAAATTTGCCAATCAATTTTCAAAGTTAGAAAGTGTGGCATAGCTAATTTTCAAAACTTGAAATCAAAGTTCAAAATCAAAAAGTATGTATTGCAGCCTACTTTTTTTAAAAATTGTAATTAAATTTTCAAAAATAAGAATATTGCTCGACATTTAAAAAACTAATAGTTTAATGCACTTTGTATTTTAAAATGTATGAAGGAGATTAAGGTCATTGTTAGAGAGTCTCAAGAAGTTCAACATACAAGAGTTTTACAAAAATACTCTAATAAAAGATTTTCAGTCCTCTTGAGTTGTGTTTGAAGGACTTCTTGCTTTGCAGTCTAAATATCTTTGGTTCTTTTTGGTCCTTGAGAATGTGTCTGAATATTTCTTTCAACTATCATACTTGAATTAAATACCTTAGAGAATAATATCGAAGTTGTTATCATCAAAATATTTGCAACATAATCGGCTTGAACCATAGGGGCAACAAATTACCCCTTTTTGATGATGATAAATTATGATATAACAATTTTTTTAAGCACTTATAGTAATAACTATTACTGAAAAGCATTATGTAATCATTGAGAATAATATATTTTTATTATTAAAGCTCATTGTATGGGAATAGAAATAATAAAATTTTGTATATCCTATTCTCTCCCTTTGACATCAAACCAAACGGTGTTGATTCATTGGGGGTTGCATAAATTTTTGAACTTTTCTATCCCAAAGTTCTTGAGAAGATCTTTTATATATTAGATTGGTTTGATGATAAAGATTTCATTTTTAGTTTGTTAATTGAAATGAAAGAAGGACCCAAGACAAATATTTAGTTTCACCCTCATGCTCGTTCAATCTTTTTGCATAATTTTTAAAAATTCACTACACAGTCTCTGTTGATCCAAAAATGATATCATAAACATATATTTGCACAGGAGTTAAATTTCATCATTTTTGATTTTGGTAAACAAAGTAGTGTCAATTTTTCCTCTTGTTAAAAATTCTTTTTTCCAAAAGAAATTCACACTAGTCTTTCAGACCATGCTCCTGGGGCTTGTTTTCAAGCCATACAAGACGTGGTCATTTTTAAAAAATATAATTTGGAACTTCGTGATTTTCAAAACTGGGGGTAGTTGTTCAACAGAAATGAGACCATTTAAAAACTGCACTTTTGACATCCTATTTGAAATAATTTAAAATATTTATAGGAAAGCAAAAGCTAATAGCATTCTTATAGTTTCAAGTCGAGCTACGGGGGGGCAAAGGTTTCTTAATAGTCAATACCTTCTTCTTGGTTGACGTCTTGGGCTAGATAGTCTCCCTTTATTTCTAATGATAATACCATTTTAATCCTTTTTGTTATGAAAAATTCATTTTGTTCCAATATTGATTGATGGTGTGGGCGTAGAAAAACCAATGTCCAAACATTGTTCCTTTCAAATTGGTTAAGTTCTTCTTCAATGGCCATTCACCAAAACTCATCAGTTTCGCTTTTTCAATATTTTGTAGGTGCAATATTTCTGACACAGAAACGCCATATTATAAACCCAAATTCTTAAGTGAAGACCGTTGTATGATTACACCTGTTGGATGGGGGTTGTCACCTAGGAATTTGATCAATGGGTGATCTTTAAACAATTTTTCAAGATTTAGGAAACTGGGGAGTCTTGTTCAAGAGTAGTGGATTTTTCTGCTTGCTTCTTTATTAGAGTCTTGAGAGGTTTGACTTTTATCTTGATTCATTATATTGAATATTGTTGTGTAATAGCACTAATATCGTCATCATCATCAATGTTCTTAGGCTTGAAAGAATCAATTTATCAAAGGAACATGGTATAGACTCTCAATATTTAAGTTCTTTTGTTATAAACTCTACAAGTGGTTACTATTAAGTACCATATCCAAGAAATTGCCTTTATCAGATTTGACATCAAATTTCCCTAAATTGTCTTTGTCATTTAGACATAAAAAATTTACAACCAAAAAACTTTGAAATAACCAATATTAGGGTTATTCCTTTCTCAAAAGCTCGTAAGGAAGTCCTTTCAGTTTTGATCTAATAACACCCCGATTTATAATATAACAAGCTGTATTTACAGCTCAGCCCAAAAATAAATTAGTAAATAGTTCATTTAACATGGTTCTAACCAATTTCTGAAGAAAAGAAATCTATTTTTACGTCAACAAATCCTTTTGTTAAGTGTTCTAGGTGCAGAGAAGTTGTGTGTAAATCCCTATGATCATCCAAAATATTTTTAATATCTTGATTCAATACAATATAGCTACCTATACACTCACAAATATTGGTGATAGTGCAACCTATTTTATTTTGTGCCTTCTTAAAGAATTTGCAAATGCAAGTGTGCTTCATTTTTGTGAGTAAAGAAAATAATACCCATGGAAACGTGAAAAAATCATTCACAATTATGAAGTAAACTCTTGATTTTAGGAAATCTTTAACGAAATCATGCTCTGTTTAATTTATGAAGTAAATCCATGCTAGCATGTCCTATCCGATGCCAGAACCAAATATTTTCATTATAGCCGCAAGACAGGTAACATCTTAACTAACTAGACTATCAAAAATCAAAGGTGTATACATTTCATATCTAGAGACGATAAATAATATTTTTTATTAAGAGCATGCATAACATGCATTAATTGTTTACAAATAATAACCTTATAGGTTTTATCACATAATTGGTTATACTTATTAGATTATGATTAGGGCCATCAACAAGTAAAACATTTTCATGCAGATGAAGAGTAATTGTTACTATTTCCAACTCCAATTAATTTTCCATCTTGAATTATCACCAAATGTGACAAATCTTCCATCCTTGGCGGTGAAAGATGGAAAGTTGGATTGTATCCCGTCATATGTATTGAGAAGCGCTCGTCCAGAAACCATTTATCGAGCTCCCATATGACTTAAGGCATCCTACAAAATATAGCAAATACTCTTTTTGGTACCCAAAATTTTCTTGGGTCCATGAAGGTCAGGTTTAAGTACATTATTTTGTTTGGATACCAAGCTTTAGAGTGTTCCAATGGTTAATATTTTAGATTTGATCCCTTATAAGTTATCTGTGAATAGCTTTATTTCATAGGAATATAAGCATGTTAAATGTCAATTTTCCATATGACTTCTAAGTAGTGAATGAAGATTGAAGCAAGATTCTTTATCAAAGAAATTTTATACACTTTTTGAGTTTATTCTTAGAGCATATCCCAAACCGTCCTTGTTTAAAGAACTTTTGTCTTCCAAGTAGCATATATAAGTTTTCTTGGCCATCTATAAATTTGCTAAGATTTTGTTTTTACGTCTTTAATGGTTCCTTTTAGCCTAGTATTTTCCTTCTTCTCTTTTCCTTCTTCTAGAATATTGATGACTTGATCTTGGAGGTGAGATTATTGTTATTTTGCAGCATTTTCCATTTTCATTTGCAAAGTACTATCATCATTCAAAATTCACTTTCTTTTTTTTTTTTTTTTTTTTCTTTTTAAGAGTTATGTATTTAAGCATGAGTTTTTATAGTATTTTTTTTACTTTTACATAACTCTCCTGACTCTTGAATCTTCCATAAGAAGGTAATTCATGCCTCAGTATTTCAAGACTTACTCATCTCCTTTTGTCATAGGCAAATTAGCCATCTCATTTTCGCTCTGCTCTTGTTCTGATTCGCTTCCTTCCTGAATAATCCAAGTCAACCTTCAGACGTATTTCTTTTTTTGAATTTCTTTACTTCCTTTCTTAAGGCGAGGGCAATCTACCTTATAATGTCCGCTTGTGACACTCGAAGCAAGTTGGGAGATCCTTTTGTTTGTTCGCCGTAGGGAGTCTCTTTCATATTATGCTTCTTATTGAATGTTTTCCCTTTCTCCTAACCTTTGAATCGGTTTGTGGAGAATGCCATTTCTTTATTGTTGTCACTCTCCCTTCTTCTTCTTACTTTCGTACTGAGAGATTAGTGCGAGTTCTTTTTGGCTTGCTTTTCTTCTTGTTTCCTTCACATGACTCATGGGTCCATGAGTAACCCAAAGTTCATCACGACTCCTCGTTGCGAATCTTGAGCTTCTTAAATAGCTGTGACTTTGCATTCCAATGTTTTGGCATGGACCTAAGAATTTTTCTCCACATTTTCACAATTAGTATAATATGTTTCAAGAGATTTTTAATGAATTTATATATTAGGAATCTAGTAAACATTTTTTGAACATAGTTCTTCAGTTTCATACAATAATTCCTACTCATGAACTAACCTACTGATTTAGACTCTTTTACTTGTTTGTACTTTCATAACGTCACTTCAAGTTTATTCTATATTTCCTTTGCGGATCGCAGTGCAGAGAGTTCCGGTTAAAACTCATGTGCTCTACAGCACAATATAACATATTATTTACTTTGGCATTAATTGAATTAACCTAAATCATCTTTATCCCCATTCTCCTCAGTTTTTAATGATTTTTTCTGATACTATTGTCGTGGGAATATAAGACATCCTAATAATTTCCAGCCCCATAATCCCAGGCTTGAATGTAAATTCTCATCTTATTCTTCACAATATGTATAATGAATTCCCCATTAATAAAGAGGCCTATTTGAGAAGCCCTGCGCGAAGATCTATCCATTTGTGTTTGCATATCGTAACCGCTTTAGATGTTAATCAATCCAAAATATTAGAGGTTAGGCTCTGATACCATATGTTGCCCAATAATCAACCCTGGAGGGGGGATAAATGGGTGTTTTGTTGCAAACTTTTCTTTTAATAAAAATTATACTGAATTAAAATTTAGAATAATTTAGAAGCGTTACTGCAAAGAATATAATTAACACCAATATAAAGAGATAGGGAGATAGATTCAAACTCGGGATTATATGTTCGGTCTATCCCGACCTACACTCCTTCCCCAAGCACACACTTGAATTTCATCCCTAATCCATCTCACACACCCCCCCCCCCCCAAAAAAAAACCAAAAATGAGACCCCCCCCCCCCCCCCCCCCCCCCCCCCCCCCCCCCACCACACACCCCAAACCCCCCCCCCCCCCCCCCCCCCCCCACCCCCCCCCCCCCCCCCCTTGCGGTGGAGTTCAACCTTTTACACCCAAGGAGCACTCACTCTCTTCACAAGGGGAAAATCACTCTTCACAACACCTCATAAAGGTCACACCAACCCTCAGGGTCACAACCAAACCGCTGTTTGATACAATCAACTGTTGATAGGATTTGGATTTCTCTCACAATAACAAGCATCTCCTTTTTGAGAAGGATATACAACAAATAAGGTTTTACATGATATCTCCACTAAACCATGTTGTATGAATAAACTTGAAAGGCTCAACGCTTTAATCGAGGCAAGAGTAGAATTAAAAGACAAAGCAACTTGAATCTATCATAAAACTAACTAATCGAAACTACGAAAATAAAAACTATAGAAAATGAAAGTGATAGTGCTTCCCGTTCTGTCCGCCGAGCCTTTTTCTCTTATATAAGCCAAGAGCAACTCCCCTTTTTCATTTTAAAAGTTCCGTAGGTCATCGGTTTGCCCTGCCCCCCCGTCTCTTTTGTTGTGTCAACAATGGCATGCTGCCACATCATGGCATGTTGAACCTTTTCACAAGTCCTTCTTTGCTGGTTGGTTTTTAGAGAGCTCATCATGGCATGTTTGTCCCGATTTTCATACGTCTTCAAGCTGCCCATGCTGCTATTATGCTGATCCAAAGCCGCCTTTTTATGCTTTGTGTTCACGTTCAACTCTTTCTTTTGTCCCAATCCATATATTAAATAATATATATATATATATATACTATATATATGTGTGGAGAGAAGAAATAATGGGAGAGTGAGAGGGAAAAGAGAGAAACGAGACGAGAGAGAGGAAAGAGAGAAAGTGGAGATGGGGTGTGAAAGTCATGATGGGAGAGAGAAAAAGAAAGATGAGAGTGTGTGAAGAGATAAAGTATAAATTTAAATATATTTATATATATATGGAGAGAGAAATAGAGTATGAGATGTTGGGCGAGTGGACTACTAGCAGTGCTAAATACACTACTTGTAATAACCTGCTTTGATCACACTTTGCTTATTTTTTCTTTTATTAACTCTTATAACCAATAAAACACACGAAAAATATAATGAAACAAATATCTAATTAAAATAAGAAAACTATTAATTTAAGTCTAACAAAATACAAATTAAAGGCCTATAATTACACTTTTATGGTGTAATCAATAGTCGTAGCATATATTCCAAAGTCCGGATGGTTCTCTCCGATTGTCTATCCGTTTGTAAATGGAAAATGGTGCTAAAATTCAATTCGGTGCCTAGAGCCCGTTGTAGACTTTTCTAAAACTTCAACGTAAACCTAGGATCTCGATCCGACACTATTAAAACAAGCGTATTGTGAAGTCGTACAATTTTTGTAATATAAAGGTTCACATATTTTGACAAAGAAAACGTAGTCTTTATAGATAAGAAATGCGTTGACTTGGTAAGACGATCCACAATAACCCAAATGGCATTACATCCCTGTGGTGAGTTCAATAGTTCGACGACAAATCCATAGTGATGTGCTCACATTTCATTTGGTATGGTTAATGATTGTAGTATCCCGCCAGTCTTTGATCTCTTGCTTTGACTTGTTACATTCGTAGGCATTGGGACATGAATTCAGTTATCTCTTTCTTCATTCTCGGCCACAAAACGTTTGTCTATCAAGTCTCAGTAAGTTTTGTTCCTCCTAGATGTATCGTGAAATTCATATGATGGGCTTCCTCCAAAACTTGCCTTTTTTAATTTTGGGTATATTTGGAACACACAAGAGGTCTCTAAATTTAAGTGCTCCATTTTGTAAGGTAAAGTCAGGCTTAGGATTTACCACTATCTCCTCATAAATCTTCCACAAGTATGGGTCTTCGGGTTGTCGATGTTTCACAACTTCTATCAAAGTTGGTTGGGTGATCATGGTAGTAAGCATCAAATTGGTTTCCAGTGTAACCAACTCAATCTCTGCGCTCTCCAATTCAACAAACAAGGGTAGTTGTGACGTGACAAGACATGCTAAATTAATGGTTGATTTTCGCATAGGCATCGACAAACATGTTAGCTTTTGCCTAGAGATGAATGATAAGAATGTCAGTTCTTAATCAACTCAAGTAATCTCGTGGTCTCATGTTCAATTTTATTGAGTGAAAGGTATTCAAACTTTGTGGTCAGTGAAAGATCTCGCCACATAACTCTGTACAAGTAATGCGTAAAAATCTTCAAGGGAAAACAATACCGAAGCTAATTCTAGGTCGTGGGTCAATAGTAAATAGTTCTTCTCATGCGTCTCAATTGTCTTGAGATGTAGCAATCACCTTTCCATGTTGCATCAAAACGATCCTAACCCTCGATATGAAGCATCACGTAAATTATAAAATCATCAGTATCGAAGGTAAAGGCAAATCAATTGTGGTTACTAATCATTCCTTCAATATTGAAAAACTTTCTCCGCTTCTCATTTCCATCAAAAGGGGACTTCTTTCAGAATCCATGAACACGCAGGTGCAGTCCGCGGAACTTCAAACGGCATACAAAGAATTCATTAAGGGGCCGTATCTAGTTCAAAAAGTTGTCTTCTCTATGTAGATACCTTAGCGCATGGACTTTCAGGTTGCATGACTATTCCTCGAGAAAGTTTAAGGATCGATCTCTAGAAAACACTTGAGGCAGCCCGTGAAGTTGATCAACAGCACAACGTTACCCTCGGCAGAGATATTTTTCTTTATAGTGACCTTGTTCCAATTTTCGATAATCAAATATATAGCTCAATGTTCCATCCTTCTTTCCATACAAATAACACAAGAGCACCCAAAGGTGTGAAATGCTAGGACGAATGAAATTATTTATCCAACAAGTCTGAAGTTATAGTTTCAACTCTTTTCAAATCTCTATGGACACTACATTTGGGGCAATATGAGATAAATCCATGGAATTTGGTGTGTACTCCACCACAGTCCATCTTATCTTGTGCCACAGTTAATACATTCGAAAAATCTCTAATCTCTTATGTTTCGGGAAAGTACTCGTCGTTGAACATTTCCAAAATCTGGGCCACAACCAATTGGCTCTAAAGGCTTCTTCAACTGCCACCAAACTAATGCGGCTCCTTCAAAAGTGAACGTGTTAAAAAGACCACCTTCTACTCTTCGGTGTAAGGTAAGACTTTGAACACCCTCTCAATTCCCAAAGTCAAAACTCTACGGCCATGGGATCGGGGGTTCCATAAAAAGTTAGGAGACTGATTGTTGAAACTGCTTGATCGTGATATGGTTAATTCATTTCTACTACTGGCATTGGCTGCCGGTTGTTGTGGTGCATTATCATGGTGATTAGTGTGAGAATCTTGGGAACCACTGAATGAGTCCTTTTAGGATCCTTCAATTACGATCGATTCGGCCGTAGGGCTCTGCTGGTACCTTTACGGAATTCCCCTCCTAGGCAGCATAGCTCTACAATGACATCAAGTATTTAAACGTTCGGCAAAAAATAGCGGTATATCATACTATAGCAAAGCAATGCATCAAAATCACGTAGCACATTAATTCCAATCCAATCTTAGACTTTTATCTAGACTTCTATCTAGAGTTTGACTCGATCTTTAGGTGTTACACCTATAGCTCTGTTCCACTCTATCACGACACACAACCTGGGCCTATGTGGATCGAGGGCTCATGACCGGCTGGTGGCTGGCTTACCGGCCACTTACCTTCTCGATTGATCACTGTGCATACTCGTTTATAATGATACATAAAATTTTGTGTGGGAAATATTATAAAAATTGAAAAAAAAAAATTGAAAAATAGAAAAGTGACGTACACACAAAGTATTAGAGCTATGCCTAAGTTTTAAGGTTCATACATCCATAATTGAGGCCAACTTTAACATACGTACATATTGTGGCCAATATAATTACGCTAATGCCAGAGTCTTTAACCCATCATCAAAAATACATAAGGGCCCCTTTGGCACAAACTATGACCTGCAAGTGTACTTTCTTCTTAAGTCTCTCAGATTAGCTTCCTAAAAAGATTTTTCGAAAACGTAAGCTATACGCTCTGGAAAAACAATGACGCATGAAGTAAAATAAAATGGGATCATTTGCATATTTTACATATATCATGCAACGTAAAAACAGTGAGCAAAAAACTTGGTTGAAACTTAACTTTTATAAATTTGAAGCTCACCTAGGCATAGAATAAAATTGGGGCTTTTTTTTTTTCATCATCATACATACAACATAGATGAAAAATGTTAACAACTCGGCATAACGTAGTAACCTATAGGTTACACTGGGGCGCTTTAGGTTAGAGATATCTCCATTGTAGATGATTTTGAGTTTCACATTCCACATCTACCTTCTAGGGCACTATCAGACTTGGTAAGGTCCCGCCAGAGGGACCCGGGTCATCATGCAAGCATACTTGAACATACTTGTTGTTCATGAAACCAAACTCTATGGGTTTCATCATAGCATAATAGAACTGCATAATTTTAAAAGACATGGCATTCGTAACATAACATTTACTCTTTAGCATTAAAAACATGGGAAGGGAAAGCATTTTCATATATATTAGTACGTATTGAAAAATATTTTTGAAAATACATAATTTTTCATAGCATCATGTCATGCACCTCGATTCTCGTGGGTACTTTAAGCCACCTGTTCCTACATATAATGTATGAAAGCATTAATATTATGTTTGATAATAATCATAAAGTAACGACTCAAAGTTAATACTTAACTCCCAACCAAACATAGATAATTTTACTCTGGGTCAAGACTGCTCGTAACCGGTCCTAAAGTTTCCTAATAGATAAGTCAAGGCCTAACATACTTTGGGTACGGATAAAAATGCCTCAGGGAAAAATGACAAAACTATTTGAAAATGGTTCTGGCATTTGAACGCTGGAACCAAGGTTGAAACTGGCATTTGAATGCTAGGCTATAGGAAAGTTACAGTTCGAACGCTGGATCTTGCGTTCGAAAGCTAAGGCAAAATGGTGATTTTCAACTCTTTGAACTTTCGAACGCTGCACAAAGGCATCAAATGTTAATACCTAAATATCTATGTAACTCTTCGAATGCTAGAAATGCGTTGAAAGTGGTGTGTTTTCGAACTCTGAGACTAATTGGCTAATCCCCCCGTCCAAACGCTAGATGCATAAAATTGGCGTTCGAAACCGCTAGGCTCAATGTCTAATTTTCCTACCTTGACATTCGAAACGCTCCCATAAAAGGACAAACGGGGCGTTTCAGATGTACTGCAATTTGCCTCAGACCATTTGAATGCTGGTTCTGGCATTCGAACACGGCTGCGACTATCAGGCATGCAAAAATGGTGCCACTACTCTTTACCAAATTTTCCAATAACACCATCAAATCCCTTCCAAGTTTCCTAAGGATCAAGGTGACCCTAATTTGCCATAATAATTCAAACTCAACTCTCACACACTCATCTACCATAGTAGACCTAGGATTCTAAACCAATTCCCCTACCTTATGAAAAATTTGGGAGTTTTCACATAAAACACCACTCAATCCTCTCAATGAGGTCTTGGCTTCAAATTCTAGTCAATATGGGTTCAAGGGATCCCTCTAAACCAATTTTAACTTCCTAATGCATTTATGAAAAACCGAAAAATCCTTTAAACCATGAACCCATATATACAACATATACTTAGCCCTATGGCGTCAATCCGATTATGTTGCAAATATTTTGATGATACAAATTCTACTTATTTCTTCATGTATTTAATTACAAGTATGATAGTTGCAAGAAACATTCAAGTGACACATCTCACGGATCAAAAATATAATCGAGATATTTGGACTGCCAAAGCAAGAACCCTTCAAGCATGAAGATCTCAAGACTGAAGAACTTGTATTAGGGTATTTTTCTAAAGCTCTTGTATGGTTAAATTTTGAGACTCTAAAATGACCTTAATATCCTTCATGCATTTTAAAAATTACAAAAGTGCGTTAAACTTAGAATTCTTAAAACTGTGTAAGCAAATAATTCTATCTTTGAAAATTTGATTACAATTTTAAAAAATGAGCTAGTAATAATTTTGAGTTTAAAATTTAATTTCAAGTTTGAAAAATTGGCTAGCAACAATTTCTGGACTTTGAAAATTTGATTCAAATTTGAAAAATATGATGATAGCAACCAATTTTTGACTTTGAAATTGATTTCCAAATTTGAAAAAATATTGCTAGCAACAATTTCTGATTTATTAAAAATTTTGATTCCAAGTTTGAAAAAAAAATTGGGTAGCAAACAATTTCTAATTTTGAAAATTTGGATAGCAACAATTTCTGACTTTGAAAATTGGTTTGCAACTTTGAAAAATTGGTTTAGAATAGAAAAATTTCTGATTTTGAAATTGTAGTTGCAACTTTGAAAAATTTGGGTAGCAAAACAATTTCTTGACTTTGAATGAAAATGTGATTTCAAATTTGAAAATGGCTAGCAAATTTCAATTCCTCCAACGTTATATTCTTGCAAGGCCTATATAATACATATCCTTACCTTTCATTTTATCAAAAAATTAAGTGAGAAGAAAAATAAGTTTATTAGAACTCAAAGCAATACTTCTTCAATTTCCTTGGAGCTTCAAGTTTGTTCATACAAGCGTTCTAGTGAGAATATCATTGTAATGTAAAAGCCTTCATTTGTATATCTTCTAAAAAGGAGAATAGTTATTGTGAGAGAAATCTCAAATCCTACAACTGTTTATTGCATCAAGAGGGTTGGGGTTTACCCTTGAAGGTTGGTGTGACCCTTGTGAGGTGTGAAGGGGGATTTTCCACCTTATGAAGAAGGCGGTGTGCTCTGACGTTGTAAAGTTGAACTCCACCCGTAAGAGTTTGGATTAGTGGATTGAAATCTCAAGTGGTGTGCTTGGGGAGTGGATGCGTAGGTCAGTAGACCGAACCTTTCTATTAAATCGCGAGTTGGAATTTTCTCTCCCTATACTTTTATTATTGTCTTGCTGTTATAATGAAAATAGATGGTTTTTATGGCTCGAAGATAGGACAGGCTAGCATGGATTTACTTCATAAATGAATAAACATGATTTAGTTAAAGGTTTTACCTACAAATCAAAAGTTGTTAAAGATAAAATTTGTGATGCATGTTAACTAGAAGCAACATAAAACATCTTTTTCAAAAGAAGAAATATATTTCCACTTCGCACCACTTTAAACTGCTTTGCATATGGATTTGTTCAAAGGAAGCGAATCAGAACAAAGCAGAGCGAAAATAAGATGGCTAATTTTTGCCTCATGGCAAAAGGAGATGAGGTAAGGTAAGTCTTTTAAATACTGATGATGAATTACCTTCTTATTGAAGACTTCAATATCTCTATGATGAGGTATGTAAATACTATAAAACTACATGCTAAAGACATAACTCTTAGAAAGAAAGAAACGGAATTTTTGAATGAGATAGTTACTTTGAAAAATGAAAATAAAAATTTGCTCAAAAATAACAATAACTAACCTCCAAGATAAGTCATCATGATTCTAGAACAAGAAAAATTACTAGGCTAAAAGAAACCATTAAAGACTTAATCAAAACCTAGCAAAATTTATAGATGGCGAAAGAAAACTTGATTAGGCTACTTGGAGACAAAGAGTGTCTTTAACAAGGAAGGTTTGGGCTATGCTCCTAAGAATAAACAAAAAGTTTATCAAAATTTATTTGATAAAGAATCTTGCTTCATTCTTCATTCACGACTTATAAGTCATATGGAAGAAATGAACATATTGCTACATGCTTATCCTATGAATAAAAATAGGTCACAAGATAAATTATTAAGGGATCAAATCTAAAAATATTAACATGGAAACACTCATAAAGTTGGGTACCCAACAAAAACTTATGTTACTTCAAGCTGACCCTCACGGACCAGAAAATTTGGGTACCAAAAAGAGGTTAGGGATATATTTTGTAGGTATACCTTAAAAGTCATATGGGAGCTCGGATAAATGGTTTATGGACAGCGCTTGATCAAGACAATGACGGGAGACAAATCCAAAATTTCATCTTTCACACCCCAATGATGAGGATTTGTCACATTTGGTGATATTCAAGAGGTCTAAAAAATTATTGGAGTTGAAATATTAACAATTACTCTTCATCTTGCATTGAAAAATGTTTTACTTGTTGATGGCCTTAAGCATAACGAATAAGTATAAGCCAATTATGTGATTATAAAAAACTATAAGTTATATTTGATAAAAAATCAATGCCATAGTTATGCATGCTCTTAATAATAAAATACGATTATCGTATCTAGATATGGAAAATGTATACACCTTTGATTTTGATAGTCTAGTTAGTTTGTTAGATGTAATGTCTTGCGGCTATAATGAAAATAGTTGGTTATGGCTCATCGAAGATTAGGACATGTAGCATGGATTTACTTCATAAATTAACAAATTATGATTTAGTTAAAGGTTTACCTAAAATCAAGATTTACTTCATTAATTGTTGATAATTTTCACGTTTTAACATGGGTATTTTTCTTACTCACAAAAAATTAAACGCACACATTGCATTTGCAAAATTTCTATAAGAGCACCAAAAATAAAATAGGTGCACTATCACCATATTTGTAGTGAAGAGGTAGAGAATTTGATAACAAGATATTAAAAAATATGTGAGATCATGGATTTAAACACAACTTATCTGCACCTAGAACATCCTTAACAAAGTAGGTTGTTGAACGTAAAAATAAAAATTTCTCAGCAATGGTTAGAACCATGTTAAATGAACATAATTTATCTA
>VIGQ01002327.1:0-31248 GCA_009663005.1 Actinidia chinensis | reverse complement strand
AAACCCGCGGAAATGAAAAGAAGTTAAATAATAAGGTAAGGCTTTTCAAACTGCCACGTGGCGGATACTAATAAAGACAGCCAAAGGGAAAATGCCAAAGATCTGATGGTTTCTAGGAAAAACATCCCCAAATTTGAATTTGAATAAGGTTTATTCACTTCCCCTTCAGTCCCGTATATTCCCGTATTCCCTTGCCCGAAGAAAAATGAACGTAGTTTTTTCACGGATGGGGTGGTTGGTTTTTTTTTTGGGGCCCCCCTAACCCCATTAAGTCCCCCCGTCTATAAGGGATTTCCTGGGATTCGGGTCAATTGAAATCAACCTTAAACTTTAAAACTTTTTCGTTCCGGGTCCCAACTTTTCAAAGTTCCATATAAATAAACCTAATTTCTTAATTGCAATTTTTATTTCATCCTCCTTGACTTTTTGGGTTCCCATTTCGTTAAGCAGCCCTTGCTTTGGGTGTCCCTTTCAGGTCCAGGAAAACTCCTGCCCATGGGGAACTTATCCAAGGATAGGTAGGCCAGACACTTCCTGTGTTGATTGGGCACCGGCCCCTCCCTAAAAGTTTTTCAAAACTGATCCCTTACTCTTTTTGAAAATTTGGCCTGTAGTCCCCCCATTTCTAGGCGCCCCCGGGCAGGTAAAGAGTTTTTTTTTTTGGGCCCCCCTCACCAGAAAAGATTTTTTTTTTGTGTCCCCTTCTTCGATAGGCGGAAAGCGTGTGTTCAATCGAAAGCAAGAAATGCCCCAATATTGGTCCCGACCTTGAAGGAAATGGGTTGCCCCTCGATTTCAATAAAAAAAGGAAAACAAAGGGGTTGGTTTTGGCCATTTGGGAAAAACCCCCTCCTGCAGCTTGGAAAAATGCTTATAGTGTTTTTTTTTTTTTTTTTAACTATCCCTCCCTTTCTTCCCCCCCCCCGCCCCCTAACAAGGTTTTCAAATTTGAGTTTTAGTTTTTTTTTTTTAGATGAATTTTATTTGAGCAACAAGAAATTGGTTTCCCCCCCCCGGATGTTGGCCCCTTAGGCAAGGCAGACCCGCCCTCCTCTACACTGGAACCTTTTGAACCTAACGGCCCCTTCCCCAAATTTTTCTAGCATGACCAAATCAAAACTATTGTCCCTCGGCCCCTGCTTGATTGTCCCACCCCACTGTAATTAGGCCAACCCACCCATTGAAAATAAGCTATTTTTTGGTTTTGTTAGTTAAAGCCCCAATCCAATTCCCCCCAAATCTGGAACATGCCAATTTTGAACTCTCCCGAAAGTCCCCCTTGTTTTCCCTTTTTTTGTTTTTCCCCCATTTTCTATCCCGGTCGGTCAGGCAAAAAAATTTTTTTGCATTCCTCCCTTCCCCCCTTTTCCCGTCCAATTAGCTATGTTTCAGAAAAAAAATCGAAACTCACTTCTTCCCTCCTTTTTCTTTTTGCTTTTCCCTTTTTCCTATAAAGAGCCCGGAAAAAACCTGATTCCCCTTTTGCTTTAGCAAAAAAAGGTTTTGGTTTTTTTTTTTTTTCTTTTTCCTAACGATCAACTCGAAACAGAAATGAAATACTAACCTAGCTGAAGGGCCTGGGCTTGCAAAAAGTTGTTTCCTCTAAAGCCGGGCCCTTTGGAAAAACAGGAAAACTCCTTTTTCCTTCCCCTTGGCCCCCCTGTGGGGTTCCCCCTCACCCTCCTTAGTTAGTTTTTTTAGAAATCGAGTTTATCCGAAAGGTTTCTGGCGTCCGCTTAGTTATAACGCCCTTAGTTAGTTTGTTTTTTTGTTCCAATTTCTTTTTTTTTCTTTGTTCCTTCCCTACTTGCCCTTTTGAGCCAAAGCTAGTAAAAAATTGAGCGGCAGTCCTGTCCGCGGCAAGACGAAATACGACGGCCAGAGCAAATTCTAGCCTTTTTTCTTGTTCCCTGCTTTCTTTTCTGTTTTTTTTTTTTGTTTTTTTATCTTCTTTCCCCTCCTCCTTTCGGAGGAAATTCCCCCCTTTCCCCCCAGGGTAAGTTGAAAAAGTTTTGTGTTTTTTTGTTTTTTTTCCCGGCCAACCCGGGCTCGGGCTAAAAAGTTCCCCTCGCTTGGTTTTGTAAATTCCTTAAATCTCCTGTCTTTCCCCTCGTGAGCTTACCCAAAAGAGAAAAAAGTAAAGAAAAAATAGGGGGAAGAAACCTCCCTCCCCTAAACGGGCCCCTTCTTTTTATCATAGCGCGGAAGAAAGCGCCCAGTTGGTTTTTTTTCCTAGTGGGGTTCCCCTCCGAGTAAGGGGTAAAAGCCGCACTCTCCTTCTATTTAATAACTCCTAAGCCGGAAGGAAAACCCTTCCCTTTTTTTCCCTCTTACTCCTTTAAAAAGGAATTATTAAAACCTATAAAAAGACGTTGTTGTTTTTTAAACCGGCTAACCTAACCTAATAGAAATCTCCCTTTTCCCTATGTAGGGGGGAGAAAGGAAAATAGGGCAAGAAAAGCAGATGTGACCCTTTAATCGCGGCTTGTAAGCTTTCGAAATTCCTTTAACGCGTCCCTCCATTCCCTGAACTTTAGTGCCATTAAGATAAAGGTCCCTGTCCCTCTCCCTAAAGAGGTAAAAGCTTTAGGTTGGAGTTTTAATTTAAGCTAAGTAATTTTTTCCCCGTGTCCCTCCCGTTTCCCGCCCGAGGCTTTGAAGCTAATTAAAGATAGCGTCCCCCCCCCCTAATCAATGTTGGGGGTCCCTTCAAATTTTTAAGTTCACAGAATAGTCCCCGGCCTTGATGAAAGAAAGAAACAATCTGACAGAATAAACCTTTTCTTAGGTTAAGATCAGACGAGTTTAAAAAGAAGGATTTGATTTCTATCCAATCTTTGCCGTCCCTTCCTGGCACTTTTTTAAGTTTTTTAAAAATAAAGGAATTCTTGTTTAAAGCCCCCGTTCCCCCCCTGCCATTTTGCAAAGAAAAATGGGCGGGGTCCCCCTGTCTTTTCCCCTGAGGAATTCCCCCGTTTTTTTTTTTCCCCCAGTCCCCCATAAGAGGATAACCTTTAACTGTGCCTTCCTACCCCTTCCTAAAAGTCAGGACCCATGGCCTCCCTTTACTTAAACCCTTTTTTTCCTTTTTTCCAAAGAGGAATTCCCCCAGGCCCAAGTCCCCCCGAAAGCTTTTTCTTTTCACACCCTGGGTTCCCGGTTTTCCTTTGTTTTTTTTTCACCTTGTTTTCCCTATTGGGAAGCTCCTTTTTTTTGGCCTGGCAAAATGGGAAGCAACTCATACCTTCACGTCCCCTGCTAGCTCCCGGATTAAGGGGTTTTTTTTTGCTTTCCCTCTTAGTGTAGCAAACCACACTTTTTCCCCTATTTGTGTTTGTTTTTTTTTTAAATACAATAATCTTTTCATAGAATCGGTTGTTTTTCCGTTCTCATCTCCTAAATCTGTTTTTCTAGAAGAAATTTGAGTCCGTTCCCATCTCCGTTCCTTTATGGGGGGACCCTGGGCAAATATTCCTTTTCCCCTTCGAGTGGGTGGGGGCCTAATCTATTAAATGAAAAGTTTAAAGTTTTTCCCCTACCCCCCCCGTCTATCCCCGAATATTGAGTTCCCAAACACCCTCGGTAAGCCCGATTTCGATTTTGTCCTTTTAAACGGAATTTCCTGTTTGCCCCAGGAAAGAAGATGTTCCCTTTTTTTTCCCTAAATCTTGCCGTAAAATTTTTCTAGCAATTCCACTAATGAGCTTTATCCCCGAAGGGGAAAAAACCCTCCCCTCCAATAGAAGTTGTTTCCGAGCAAGCCCCCCTTTTCCCTGAGTCCCACAACTGAAATTTTGTGGGTTAAAAATGTTTGTAAATAGAAATGTGGTTTGGTTTTCCCCTCTTTCTTTTATGTAAATAAGTACTACCCTTAATCATACACCAAACTTAATCTTTTTACATTAAATAAACAATTAACCTTAAAGCGGTGTTGCCTAAGTGGGCCCTGGCCTAAAAGGAAAGAAAGTAAGGGGTGTTTTTTTTCCCCCTCTCCGTGCCCTACTCCATTTTTTTTTTTTTGTTTTGGAAAAGAAAGAAGTTCGTTCTTTTCCTCTTCCCCCCTGGGAAACTAGGGCCCTTTTTTTTTTTTCCCTCAAAAAAAAACACACGTTTAGGGGATTCCACGCCTTCCTTTCCCTTTGGCTGGGGTAAAGTTGAATAAGTGGTCCCCTTTAGCGCTTTCTCCTTTTTCCTCTTGGGTTGGAGTCCCCCCCCCCCCGTTTGGGAAAGCTCAACATCCTGGGATCCGATTTTCTTCCCCTTGTCCTAAGTTAAAGGAAGAAAGTTCCCCCGTTTTTTTTTTGCCCTCCCCTCTTCCTGTTCCCCCCTGTTGGAGTAAAGGTTTCCCCCCTCGGGTAGTTTAGCTTTTGGTTTTTTATTTGGGCAATGAGCCCTCATACCTTTAACTTAATGCGCCCGTGTTAGCTTTCGATAAGGGGCCAAGTTTGCTTTCCCTTGTAATCTAGGGTATCCCTTAAAAAATGTCTCCAGGGTAAAATCCAATACGCAAAGCAGGCCCCCCCGCTATTTTTTAAAATTTGGCTTTGCCCTGGTTTCTGGATAAGGAGCTTCTCCTAAAGGCGCCATTTTTTCCCCGGTGGGCAATAAAAAAGAATGGGGCACACAATCGGTTGTTTTTGTTTTTTTTTTTTTCCTGTTTTTTTTGTTTCTCTCCTCTTTTTTTTTTTTTGTTCCTCTCTCCGAAGGGTTTAAAAAAAATCCCTCATAGAAAGTCCGGCGCCGGCTCCTTTGTCCCCCACAAAACGCGATTTGTTGTAAAAAAAACCAAATAATGTTTGGTTATGAATAGGTTTTTGCTAAGAAGTCCTACTCCGGCCTATTATCAACAACCGATCCTGTTTTTTTTTAGCATAAGTAAAAAATGTGGTGTGTTTTTTTTCCGGTTTTGTTTTTTATTGGGTCGTCCCCCCTAAAGGGTTAAGAGTAATGGGGTGCCCTACTAATTTTTAAGTTTAAAAAAAATAGAAGGGTAATTCCCCCCCTTTTTCCCCTTTTCCAAAGAGGAGTCCCCACCCACCCCCCCCCCCCCAAAAGGAATCGTCCCCCTTTGTTCCCCAGGCAACCAAGCAAGGTTCCTCTTCGAGCCTTAACCGTGCGCCCCTTCCTACTTTTTCGAAATAAGTGCTTTTTTTTGCTTCCCCCTGCCCCTAAAAAGAAAGAGTTTTAAAGTGTCACAATTAAATGCAAAAAAAGATAAAACGAAAAATAAACGTACGAGAACTGGGGTCCCCCGTCCCCCCCCCCTTTGGAAGCAACGAGCTCCTAGGACTTGAGCAAAGAGCAAGAGAAGATCAAGGCAGAGGGCCCACTCCCCTTCCTTTCCGTCCTGGTGCCCCCTACTATTAAGTAGTTTTTTTCCCCAGTTTTTTTTTCCCGTTCACCCCCCGGGAATTAATCCCCGATTTTGTTCTTACTGCCTTCCTGTTTTTTCCCCCTCCCCCAAAACAAAAAAAGAATTTTTCCTGTCACTAAATAGAACCAATTTGTAAAGCAAAGTCCAATAAAGGGGATCCATCCCCCCCGAGGTCCTAAAATATCACAAGCCAAACGAAACCCCGCCGGCCCCCTCTTTCTTACTGAAACTAGTTTTTTTGGTGGTCCGCCCGTGGGCCTTTTCTTCCCCCTCTGAGCCCAAAGAAAATTGAGCTACCAGGGCCGGCAATTTTTCTTCCCTAAAGAGAGGACAGTTTGGGCCCCTTTCCGGAACGAGAAGTTCTTTTTGGCGGGCCCTTTTTTCCCCTTTCCTTTTCAAAGAAGGAAAAGTTCCCCAATTGGTTGAAATCTCCTGCCCCCCTCTGGATGACTACCACATGGGCCAAACTGGGGAAACATAGAACGACCAGGCCCCTTTTCCCTGATGTTAAAAAAAGTGGTGCCCGCCTATATTTAGTCAGTTAGTTTTTTTTGTTTGTTGTTTTTTTTTTTCCCCGCTTTCCGAAAGAAGTTCGCTATTGTTTCCTAAAGGCAAAGATTTAGGTTCCCCCTGCCTCACTGGTTTCCCCCTACTAATTATAGTAAAAGGAACAGTTTTTGCCCTTCCCCCCCTCCTATGGGGGCCTTTTTGCCCTTTTTTTTTCCCCCCCCGTCGGTGTTGGAGTAAACCTTTTTTCCCGTCCCCTGGGCATTGGTCCCCCCCCCCCCCCTGGTAGTTTTTTTTTACAAGTTGTTTTTTGGGCGTGAAACGCCTTTTCCCCCTGTTTTCTCCTGCGATGGTTTTTTTTCGGTTTTTTCCGACTAAGATGCCTTCCCCGGAACCCCCCTCTCCCTAAATTAGTAGTAAGAAACTGAAGGATAGGGGGTATAGCTAACGTCCGCTTGTCCCCCTCTATTCCTGGAACGGTCCCTGTAAAACATTCTGAAAATCCTATTGTGATCTAAAGGTTAAAGAGGTTTTTTCTAATACCGAGTAGCCACCCTAATTCAACCTATCTTTTTTTAGAAATAACTGCTTTTTTGGACTGATAATGGGTGGTTGGAATGAGGAATTTGAACCTTAGCTTCCCTTAGGCAAAATCAGAACTGAGCAGACCCTCAAAGCTTTTCTATCGTCCTGTGGATGGTCCCTTGGAGTTAAAATGTAAAATTATAAAAAAGAAAAAGTTTTTTTTTTTTTTTTTTTTTTGATCTTTCCCTGCCCCCTAAGAGATCTAGTCCCCCCCCCTCGTCCCGATTTTTGGCGCAAAATAAAATTAAAAGTAATAGTTTTTCGCATAACATAAGAGGACGCCACAATTTTTTCCTGTCTATAGTTTGTTTTTTTTCCCTCCGTACTTAAAGGAAGGAAAACCCCCTCCCCGTTTTCCTTCTTCCCGAATCCTGGGCTTCCGGTGTACCCCCTCCACAAAGAATTAAGGTTTTCCCCCTTTTTCCTTTTTTCCCTTTTAATGTAAATGGAAGGTCCAAAGTCCCCCCGTTTCCCTTTCCCCCTATACGCCCTTTATCTCCTATAGCCCCATCCCCATTGTGTTTTTTTTTTTTTTGCATCTTCCCCCTGTGTTAGGATGCTCTTAGAGCGGGCGGTCCCCCCCTTTTTTAAGGGCAAAATAATAGGAGTTTTAGTTTTTTGGCCACATAAAGGTCCCACTCCCCCCTGGAATCTAAAGAAAGAAAATGAATCAACCCTGCAGCCAGGCCCCTAAACCCTCCGATGTCCCCATTCCCCTCTTCTAAGCTTGGTATCTTTGATGGTCCCCCCCCGGGGTAAAAAAAGCCAAGCCCCGCTCAACAGCCCGCAGCCGGAAGCAGCCGACAGCTAGTTTTTTTTTTTTTTTTTTTTTTTTTTTTTTTTTTTGTAAATTTCAATCCATCCCCGCTGGGTCCTTTCCTTCCTCGAGTTTTTTTCCCTTTCTCTAGTAAGAGACCTGGCAAAATACGCCCTAAGTTTTCTTGAGCCTTTTTGCCCTGGTCCCTGCTTCTAATGGCCCCGCCCCTTTCCAGTTTTTTTTTTTGCTAGTTAAGTAAACTAACTCTGCTCCCTTAGAGTATGGTTTCCCCCAAATTTTATTGGGAGATAAAAAAGAAACAACAATAGAATATGTAAAAGAAAGGTTTCCCCCCGCCTCCCCTTTGGACTTGGAGCGGTGTTCCGAAGTTCCCGGCATTTCCCTTTTCCTCAGTTGGAGGAACAACCTTCCCGGTTTTCTCCCTTTTTTCTGTTCTTTTTTCCTGGTTTATCTGGTTTTTTTTTTTTCTTCTAGTCCCGTTAATCAATAACGATTTCCGGGAAAAAATAACTATTTTTTTCTTAATATTCATTTCCCAACCGTTGCCCCCCTATCGTCCCCCCCTAGCTAGGGAAACGCTTCAATCACCGATTTTTTTTTTCTCATAGATTTATTTTTCCCGTGAAATTCGGACGTAGAAGAAATTGCGGTCCCTTTGCCGTCCCCCTTTCCCCTGTTTATTAAAGTAACTGGGCTAGGGGGCGTACCCCCCCCTTCCCTTTCTATCCTAGGTTTAAAATCCCCCCGGTTCCTCCTATTTTTCCTCGTCCCCCCCCTTGGTTTTTTTTTAGTGCAATACAATAGAAAGTTTTAGTTTTTTTTTTTTTTTTTTTTTTTTGGCTTACCTCTTCTGGGTAGCCCCAAGCCGGCCCTTCTTTTTGGTCCCCCCCACAACCCTGTTTGTTTAAAATGGGAAAAAATCGGTTCTTCGTTTTTTTTCCTAAATCCCCCTATCTATAGAGGAAATGAATTGGGGTTCAATCTTCCAGGTGTTCTGCCCTCCTTTGATTCCCTAACCCAAATGGGGGACCTGGGCATAGGCAAATCTTCCTCTACCCCAGGTCCTTTCCCTTCCTTTTTTTTCTAAAAAAATCGGCAAGGTGTTTTTTCTCAAGACGTCCCTTAAAAAACCCCGAGGGTTTTTAGGTTTGCGGTTTTTTTTAAGCAGGAGGAAGTCCGGGCCGAGGGGCTTCACCTCGGCCTTTGCGTTCGGGCCCCTTTTTTCCGATCCATTTCCTTGCCCATTTCAATTCCAATTTCCAGAAAATCCGTCCGAAAGTGGAAGTTCTGGCCCCGTGGGAAAAGGCTTGGGGGGACACACTCGCGTAATTGGAAAATGTTGCCGAAATTTGTGGCGTTGCGTGCAAAATACTTTTATTTAATTTGGTTTGTTTCACGGGAACCCGAGCAACAGCGGGGGGGTGAGGAAAAGGGAAGGGTAAGCTTTGACGAAAAAAAAAGGGGAGTGGCCCTTTTCCCCCCTTAAATTTCCGAATCCCTTGTGCCCTCAAACTTTTGAATGCCCGCATAAAAAGAACGAAAGAGAAAGTTGAGTCAAAACTGGGGGGGGCCTTTTAGGATCAACTACCGAAACGCGATTTCGACCCTTCGCCGGAAAAATGGAAAAACGAAATTTTCATAAATTGTGGAATGGAAACTGCCCCTACGTTTTTGCCTCTCCTTTCTTTGGTTCCTTTTTTTTTTCCTTTATTTGAGGTTGGTCTTATGAGCCAGAATCGTAAGAATCGTAACCAGTTGAGACTTTCCCTCAGCCTCGTTTTTTGCTAAACAGTAATCCCCTCGTAGACCAAAGTAAAGAACGACCAATCTTCGCTCAATGAAAATTCCAATTTAATTCTCCTTTATTTTCTTTGTTTTTTTTTGAAGAATTTATATTTTTCACTATAAATCCACCTGAAAACCTGCATTTTCAATATTGGTCCCCGAGATCGATCTTTCCCACAAAGGTCACCTCCTGCCAAGGTGAAACCTATTTTTTCCTTTTGGTTGGGGTTTCTTTTAGAAATAGAAAGGAGAAATCCCGCGGCCCAGTTTCCCGAAAATCTGGCTTTTCTTTTTTTCCCGCCTCTCCCCCCTCCTCTTTCTCCCTTCTTCTTTTCCCCGTCTAGTAACAATCCAAACTCTTCTTCTGATTTATGGAAATTTTTTTTTTTCAAAATTTTTTTTCCATTCCCATTCAATGAAACTTTTAAAATTTGGCTTTTCTCTAAGGTGTGTTTTCGAGGTAACAGATCCCAACCCAAAGAAAGACGGTTAAAGATGTTTCAGGTTTCTTCAAGTTTGGCAAGAAAAAAACCAAAAATGTTACTTGTTGGGGGAAAAACTTCCACTTCGTTGAGCGTCCATCTCTCAGATATTCAAAAGCTGGGAATTAAAAAAGATTGAGGTATATGGGAGGAGATGATTTCCCTTTACAGCTTTCTTTTCCTCTTGTTTTCTTTAAAAGGAGTTGAGGGAAGGTAAGGGAAGGACGGAAGTTTGGGGAGGTTTTGTTTCCAGGTCCAAATTAAGGGGAGGTTTAAGGTCTCCGCTTAAGGTGTGGCTGTGTATTCCCACGGGGGGAAGCAATTAGAAAGAAGAAGGGTCTCTCTCCCGGGGGGTTCCCCCCACCTCTCACTATTAAGTAGGAAGACTCCTAAGTGGGCACCAAAAATGATGTGTTTAAGAGAGTAAGGTTCTTCTTCCTTCTGTTCAGGGGCAAAGAGGAAGCGGTGGCTCTTTTCTTTTTTGTCCTCAAAAATCTTCCGTAAAAAATATAAATAAGCAATAAAATAGGGCTATTTTCCCCCTCCCCCTCAAATGGGGTTTTTGGCGCTTTTTTTTCCCCCTCGTGAATTGGGTTTCCCCGTTTCCTGTTTCCCTTTCCTTTTTGTCCCTGGGTAACTTTTAAATCATGGTTCTTTTCCCGCTTCCCCTTCTCTTCGTTGTTTTTTTTATTGGGTTTGAAATCCCTATCCAGCTGGACCCCCAAGAATCCAAAAACCTTCCCCCCTTCGAGCCCCTGGGTTTTTTCTAAAAAAAGGTTTTTTTTTTTTATCCCACAATCCCGTTTTTTCAACAACTTTCTTTTGGGGTCAGAGGAAAGTTAGTCGTTTTTTCATCCTTCGGTCTAACTTCCTTACCTTAAGCCCGGTTTCCCCCAACCGCCCCCCCTTATTTTTTTTTTTTTTTTTTGTTCCCTAGAACCTCCTTCCGAATCCCGATATTGAAGGCAAAGCCCGGTAACCCCCAAAAAACCCCCTGATTTTTGTGGGTTTTTTTAACCCGAATTTCTGTTTGCCCCAAGAAAAACAAATCAAACTGTTTTTTTTCCGTAGCTTCTAATTTGCGTGGAAATTTCCGGCTTTTGGTTTAAGGACCGAATGGGGAACCGATTTTAGAGAGAAGTCCCCTCTATCCCCGGCCCCCCGTCCTTTTGGTGCCGTCCCCCCCTTGTCATTCCCGATTTGTTCCCTTTTAATAACCGAGCCTAGCGAAAAAATCAAAGTCCCCCCCCTTTCCCTTCCCTGGGGTTAGGCCCCAGCCAAATTCCCTTCCTTTTTCCTCCGTTTTTTTGGCCCTCCTTAGGTTTTTTTTTTTTTTCATAAGGAAAATTAGAAGCTTTTTTTTTTCCCCCGCCCCTGAAAAGCTCCCTTCTATTTAGGCATTTTTTTTTAGCTTATCTCTTTTTTTATTTCCCCCCCCTCTTCCTAGTTTAGCTGGTTAAAAAATCTAGAATCCGAGTTAAAAAAAAATCAATAAACCAATTTTTCCCAAAGAAAAGAAGTAAAATTTGCCTTAAAATGTTTTTTAGGTTAATATGGGGTAAAATGCCCTTCTTCTAGGGATAGAGCACTCCCTTGTTAAAAGAAAGGTAGTTCCTGCCCCCCTCCGTAACTAAGCTTTAAGGTTCCCTGGCCCTTTTTTTCCTTGACGCTTATAAGTAAAAAAAGCTTAGAATGGGAAATGGGTTAGCTAGCCTGCTAATTAGCTCCCTTCTTTCTTATGCCCCGCTTCTTTAGTTGGATGTGTAAGAAATTCCTTTTAAAAAAAATGGTTAGAGCCACGCTAGGATAGAAAAAAGAATAGATGAGTTTCCCTAATCTTTTCCCTTCCCTAAACTTTAGGTTTATAGGAAATTAAAATAATGCAATTATACGGCCATTTAGCTTTTTTCCTATCTCTCAAGAAGAAGAGTCTCCCTTTCTCCCTTTCGGTGGTTTTTTTTAGAGTCAAAAAAGCCTAGGATGTGTATTCCTAATCAAATATCCTCTCCTCACGTGAAATAGAGGTAAGGACATGTTTTTTATAATGGATAGCTTTTTGGCTTTTTTTTTCCCCGCCCCTTTCCTATTGTTTAAGTTGCAAATTTTTTTTTTTGTAAAAAAAATGTGGGGGGAAGGGTTAAGTCCCCCTTTCTGGAATGTAAACATAAGCTTGGCTTTTTAAACTGGCTTTTTCCCTTGTTTGAAAACCCTGGAAGTTGTTTTTAGAACAAGCCTGGCCTTAGATAAGGAATTTGTGGGGGTAAATTAGAAATGTGACTTCCTCTTCTTTCCCTTTTTGTAGTTGGGGGGCAAAAATGTAAAGCCTTCCTTTCCCTGTAAAGTGGGTTTAGAAGCACGAAATTGTTTAAATTTGAAATTAATACAACCCATTAATATGAAAGGAAAATGGTTTTTTTGCCCTAGGCCCCCCCGAGCGTGAGTAAGAAGCCATAAAATCCTTTTCCCCCTGCTGTTTTTTTTATGGAAACTTGCCCCCTTTTTTTTCCCTTCCTTAAAACTGTTTCTGTTTTTAGTGGAAAATAAGTTCTATAACCTTTCTTGTTTTTTTTTGCAATCAACTCGAAATGCTACTTGGCCCCCTTTTAGGTGTTTTTCCTAAAAGAAATTAGGAAAAAAATAGAATGAAACATGTAAGCCTGTCCTTATTATTGGGAAGTCCTGAAAGAGCGGGCACGGGGGGTTTTTTTTTTTTTTTGGGCTTTTGAAGATTACCAGCCCGAGGCCTCTTGTTCCCTTAATAATCTATTGGTATGCATGGATTTAGTTTAGCCAGAAAAAAATACCTTGTTCATAAGCCCCCCCCCTGAAAATCCTTCCCTTAAGAGGCAAGCTTGCTTTACTAATCCTAATTTTAAGGGCCTAACTAAGAGAAAATGGGTTAAATGTCCTGAACGGAAAGTAAGTTTCCCCCCCCGAAGTACCTAAAGTAAAAAGCTTTAGTTTATTTTTAGTTTGGTTACCATTCCGGTTAAAAATCCTAAGTGGCCCCTAAGGTTTTCTTTAGAGAGGCGGAACGACGCCCCACCCCGGACCGAAATAGCTTTTTTTCCCCCCTCCATCCTTTTTTTGTTTTTCTCTATCGTCTCCCACCTCCCCCCTGTTTCCCTATAAAAAAACGGTCCCTAGCCCTTAGTTTTTTTTTTTAGTTTCCTTTCCTTAGTAAGCCTAGGCTGTTTTTTTGCTCCCTAAGTAGCCTAGATTGGTTTTTGGGCTGCCTTCCCCTCCCCTTTTGGCAGTTGGGGATGGGGGCTTGTTTTAAATTACTGAGTTTTTTTTGTGTGGTTTTTTTTGTTTTTTAGGGTAATAAGCGTGGTTATACTTAAAGTTCCCACTCCCTAAACTCCCTTTTAAAAGGAGGTTTTTTTTTGCTTCCCCTGCCCCTTTCCCTTACTGGGAAAAGTTGGCCTTGCCCTCCTCCTTGTAAAGCCTATTTAAATCTCAATAGTAATCATACACCATTTTTTGTGCAACTAATCTTTTATTGAATTTCCCGTGCAATATGGGTTCTGTTTTCTCCTCTGGGATGAAAGCCCAATTAAAGGAATGGCTGAAAAAATGGATTCCCTTTCTCTGTCCTGTCCCCTCTTTCCCCCTCGGTTAGAAGTTGTTTTTTTTTTTTCCCCCCTTGTTTTGTTTTTTTTATGTGGGGGGACCCACAAGCCAAAATCTGGATGTCCCTCCCCTCGCAGTTTGAAAACCCGGCTTGAGTCCATCACATTCACCTTAACGGACTTTGTTTCCCTTTTTCTCTTCCTTCTTTTCTAAAACCCGTAAAAATCCGTCCCCAATCCTTAATAAGGCATTACTAAAGCCCATTCTATCTAGCTATCTTCCCCCCTCTTGCTGCCCTAAGTAAAATCCTACTTTATGTTTTATGAGTGGAAAGTTTCCTCCTTCAAGTAGCCTGTGGTTTAAGCATCATCCCCCTTTGTCCCCCCCCCCCCCTTTCCTTTACATGCCATTAGAAATTGTTTTTTTTTTTTTTATTTTCCCCTTGTTCTTACTTTTTTGAAAGTTTTTTTTATATCAAGCGAGGGATTTATTTTAGAATGGAAAATGAAAAGTTTTTTTTGCCCAAGTTCCCTTTGTTTTCTTGGCTTGTTTTTGGAAGTTTAGAAACGCAGGGCCTCTTGGGACCTAGTAGTTACTAAAGGGCAAAGCCCTTAAATGGCCTAAGGGCAAGTAAAAGTAAAAGAGGTTTTTAAGGGTAGAGATTTCCCCACTTGCGACCGTAAGGGATAAGAGCCAAAAGTAAGGGCATATCTATGCATCATTATTAAAGAGGATGGGGGGCGGTATTAAAGAGCACCCCAACATTCGGATATTCTCTTCGGGTTTTGCAGCTGTTTTGGTTTTCCTTTTGTATCTAGTGGGAATTACCTGGAGGTTTTTTATTAACTTCTTTTGGCCTATTTGCCTTTACGCTTTCTCGACCACCCTTTTAGTTGTTTTTGGGCTTACGGTGACAGTGGCTTGCAGGCGGACCTCCCGATGACTTTTATCGGGTGGGATCACTATCTCCTGCTGACAGCTATGGACCATTCCTAAGCTAACCAAGGGGGAAGGGAACTGTACGACTCCTACTCTCTCTTCACCCATCTCCTTTCCATTCACAAATAATGAAAAAAAAAAGCAGTCTCCCATCATTGAACGCTTTCTGGGCTACCGAACTGGGACCAAAGGACGGTAGAGGGGAGAGGAATGTGGAAATAAAAATAGCAGTTCGCATGTCAATGGTAGCCGGAAAGTACAGTCAATTAAGTACGTGGAGTGGTCGTCGGCCGGTGGATAATTTTTACAAAAACCTCTCACCCTTCCGCAAGCCCCACTTGTAAATGTAGAGAGCCAAAACCTTGCCATGAATTCAGAGAGAGAGTCTAGCTGCTCATCCCTCCTGCGGAACCAAAGGAAATGGATTCCACGAGGGGACTAGACCCTCTTTTCCATTAAAGCCACCCAAAGAGGCTCGAAAGGTTTTATTTTTTTTTTTAGCAAAAGGTCTCGTGGTTTCGAAAACAACAGAGGATCAAAGACTTCTGCCCTCACTTCTTGGATTGTTTTCATATTGAGGGATATATTAGGCTTGACACCATCCGTCGGTACGGTGGACGGAACTGGGGGAAAATCAGGGGGCGGTGGAGTGGGTGCTTTTCCAGCAAAAAAAAGTCAACATGACGTAGACTTCATTTCATGCCTAAACAGAGGGATTGGGGATTCCGCCTCCTGGTTTCTGTCAATCGGAACTCTATAGGGGAAGGCCAAATGACCTCCGTTCTTTGTCCCCAATTAGCTAAGAAAGGCTTGCATAGGAAAGGGGGAAAGGAAGGTTTTGTTTTGATCACTACTGAGCAATCTAGCTTCCCACCGAGGGGCTACCCTACCAGCTTCTTCAAGGCAATTCGAAATTCTTTCTTAATTGAGTTCCAACGGAGGATTCTGTAAGGGGGAAAGAAAATCGAGGTGTATATAGTTCTCATTCCTCCTAGTGCTTCTATTTCCATATAAAAGACAAATTCTCTTTTGGTAGTTATTGATTGTCTGTTCTGCTCCCTTAAAAGATTGTTTATCAATTCACCCATTAAGACAATCTGATATTTGGTTAAAAAATTTATCATATTGTCTTTGTATCACAAGATTTGTCTTTTCTCGTCTTGCACCGATTCCAATTTAGGAGCTCTTGATTCGAAGATCTATTTCCGCTGTTGATTCCATTCTGCTTGCTCATGCTATCAGAGAGCGTCTGACTCCAATCGTCTTCTGCTTATCAACCATTCCTTCCATAAGCTATTAATAAAATGAGGGAAGTTGGTCCTCGGGGGGGGGGGGGGGATGTGATTACAGGGGAGAGTTGGAAGGTCCGTTCATCTTGGGCAGGCTAGCAAGAGAGGTTCACCTTCAAGCTGATTGGTGATGGTTTAATATCCAGTTCGATAGGTCGATTTAGGGTTTGTTTGATGCAATGAAGCGTTCTAGGACCTTTGACCCGTTAAGGGGCCTGTGCCCTGGGTTTTTTTTTTTGACCTGGAATTAGCTGTCAGAGGTGGGAAACTCAAGATGAAGATAGAGGGAGGGAAGGTTGGCCCGCACAAGCTAATTGTTATTATAAATGGGATAGGGGCTGCTTCGGAAGCTTCGACTGGTTAAAGGAAAAAAAAAAAAGGGGGTCCTTTTCATTGAGATTTGAGGCCTTGAAGCTCACGCCGGAATTAATTAGGAATACCCCCGGCCGGTCCACACAAAATCTTAACCCGCCAGTGACCACCATTCCTTTGGAAACCCGAATCTTTTGGTATCATATTACCCTAACCATGGCGGGCGGATAACATGCCTTCCAGGGGGGGAGCTTGCGCATTCAACAGGGGCATGGACCATTTTGAGTAGGATGCTAGCGGATCCCATACTCACTTGCGGAAAAACCCCCTTATTTAAAGGGGGGAAGGATAAAAAAAGAGGAGAGAGGAAGGGGGAGCGGTCCCTATTCTTGCGCAACATGACCGGTTTTCCGATGTTTGCGGCAACTTTTAAGGAAAAAAAAAAATAACGAGGAACTAATCAAACAAGTTTAGTTAGTAAGCGTCAGTGGTGCTTTCAGTACAATTACGTTCTCATAACTACCAGTGGCTAGTACAGAGATTAATAACGATTAAGGTAAGGAGTGACCAATAAGCAAGTTCAGGACGAATTGTTTAGTTAAGCTATAGCAGAGATAGCAAATCGTTCTTAGATGACTTCATTTTTTGTACCATATTTTAAAAAATCAAATTCGAGATGGATGATCGGGCAGAACTGATTCGTCTGTATTTTGGAAAGCAGGGAAACCACAACAGGAAGGCTCATTACATTTGCCCACATGAACCATGAGCGGGCCAAGCCGTTCCCAGCCCAGTATCCCCCCAAATTCAATATCAGGTGAAGAGAAACTACAGGCAGAACATTAGGACTGGGAAACAGAAGATTACAAACCGGATTGAGGTGAAAGACGATCCACCTGATGTTGCGTCTTACTTGACAAACCGATGCAAAACCTTCTTGGAGGGATGACCTTGAGACACGCTCACAAACACACTCTCCAACTGACAGCAGCGGTTTGAGATTTGAGCCTTTGTCTGACAGTAGAGCTATTCATAATAGATATCATATCACCGACCTTATTTAAAGTGCTATCGTCTTCGATCAGACTTTTCTTATCTTAATAAAGGATAGCATTATCGCTCGTCTGCGTACATGATGCAATCGCCTTCCTCAAAGCCAGAAAGCCCCTTTAATCCCGAAATGAAAACTAAAGAATGAAAAGCCCGAACTATGCCTTAAGTTTGGGCCCCTTTAGCCCACCCTGCAAACCGGAGGAAGTCCCCCCTCCAATTCGCCAAACCCGAGAAACTATTCTTGCCCCTGCTTAACGACTAAGAATTTTTTACCCAAGAATGGGACTGCCAGAACCAACGGCTTTTGGCCAATAGATCAATTGGGGATCCGTCCAAAAATCCCCCCCCCAATTGTTTCATCCCTGGGGACAGTGGTCCGTAGAAATCCCGAAATGAAGCCCTTTTTGGAAAGGAAAGCGAAAATTTTGTGCGAATTCAAAATCAAAGGAATTTCCCCCTTCTTGGGTTTACGCGTAAAGAATTCAAAACGAAATTGGAGTCCCTGGGTGGGATTTTCCCAAGTCAATAAGGGATTTCCCCCGATCAAAAAGAAGTGGAATTGTTTTTTGGGCCTTCTTCCCCCTGTAGAGTGATCCCACGCCAATGAGACTTCGGTTTTTTCTCCAACCCCACAAGCTTTTTTTTTCGTCCGAAGGCCGTCCCAGGAAAAAGGTTGAAAAGCCAATCCCCATCGAACTCAATCTTTGAAATGGTCCATAAGGCCTTGCTTTTTGAAGGCGTTGGGGGGCCCACGTAATGATTTCTGTTCCCCCTAGGTTTTTTTTTTTTTGTTTCCGCTGGTTTTGAAATCCTGCAGGTTTTTAGGCTGTTTTGGTGAAAGCGAACCCAAGATTTTTTTTTTGATGTTCACCCGGGGAAAAATGTTCCACGACATCAACCCAACAAGGCTTTTTTTTTTTTGGTCACCCCCCCTAAAAGGAAGGGAGGCCCTTCCAATTTTTTCAGATTAACGAAAAGTGGCCCCGGTTTTGGAAGTCCCCTAACGAATTCGAATTAGGGGTTTCCCACCACTTTTGAATGGGTCAGCCCATCAAAAGCATGCCTTGGGTGAAATTCCAATTTTCTTCCGGAACTCAGTTTTTTTGTTTTTTTTAGAACTTGGCGTTTGGTTTTTTCCTCAGCTTTTGAGCTTCTGGAAACCCATCAAAGGTTTGCAATCATTCCTAAAAGTAGGAGAAGAAGCCAAAGCACATGCCTAGAACTAAAAACCCTCTTTACAATTTCCCCAACGTGGGCTTTTGGGCCCCTTTTCCAGGCTTTTGGTTTTGAACTAGGGGCAAAAGAATTCCATTTCCCCAACTTTTCAATCTCACTTGGCAAAAGGAGGCTTGAAAAGCGCCTTGCCCTTGTTAAAAAAAAGCAAAAAAGGATCCCCAAGACAGGGTTTGGGAAGTGGTCCCCTAATGGCAAAGACCTTTTTTTAGAAATGGCTTGTTTTGTGTTTTTTTTTTAGGACCGTTTTTTTTTATTAAGGTTTTTTTTTTTAAAAGTTATTCCCTAAAACCTAAAAGATAATGGGGGGGGTTTTACATGATCTTGCCTCCTTTGCTCGAAAACTCCCGATCTGTCTTTTTATTTTTTTTCCCTTTTTTCTTAAGGACAGGGACCCTTTTCCTAATGGACAAGGGGGGGTTTCTCCTGAGATTTTTGGATTTGGGAGAAAATGAAACCCGATTTTGGATCGAGTGGAAGCAAAAAAAAAGCGAGCCCCTAAAAAGCTTTGTTAACTGCAACTGCCCCTGTCCCCCCACAGGACCACCTTCTGGGAAGACCGTTCCCAATGTCCACACACCAGCAAAAAAACAATCAGACTGTGGCCCCGATTTGGCCAGAACCAACCCGGGAGGATCCTTTTTTTTTCCCCCCCCCCGGCCCAAAGAGTCAATAATAGATGTAGGAAGTAATGGGTTTTTTTTAAAAAGAGTTCGGAAATTCCCTTTTTCAAACCTAACCGCTTTTTGAAAAAAAATGCTTGAAAATTTTAAAATCCCACCCCTTTTTTTTTCCTTGCTTTTGCCTCATTGGGTGGGTCCCCACCTTCCCCCATTTTTTGTTTTTTTTTTTTTTGATGTTTTGGGAATTGTTTTTTGGCTCAGGCCGAATGCAAGGGCCCCGCGTAACCTTTTTCTTCTTCCATGCTAGGCCCCCTCTTCCTCCTCCCCTCGGCCAAACTTTCGATAGCTAGCACTAATTTCGAAAATTAGCCCCTAACAGAAAAGCAAAACCAGGTTAGAAATAAGATCTAATTCTTATCTAAGCGGTCCCTGTACCTTTCCTTAATTACCCACCTCTCCAAGCAGAGAAGCTTAAGGAGGTATAGAAGAAATCTCTCTTTTTGAGCCTTTCTTCCTATAGCAAAAGACGAAAAGAATGAATCGTCCTTTTCGTCCCCTATCGTCTTTGCTTTCCCCTAAAAAAGAAATAAAAAATGGCAAATCCCTACTGTAGCAAGCAAAAAAGGCCCCCTCCATTTCCCCTTTGGTACTGCCTTTTAATTTCGGCCAAGTTTGGTGTTTTTTTTTAATGTGAGTGAAGGAGTTGGGTGGAAATGAAATCAAACATCTTGATATGTTCAGGGGAAGGGGGAGTATAGTTTGTATATAAGGGCGAGGAGGTAAGGATGGAAAGGAAAGACAAGGGAGGAAAAAAAAAGAAGGAAGTCGCGGCGCACATGTTTGAGGGGAAAAATTTTCAGAGGTAGTGAATAGGGTGTGGTGGCCAATATCGGAGAGAATGATCCCGGGCCGCTGTGACAGTCAGAATATCTGCAAATATACGATTGCGGTGCGTGGCGAACAGTGGAGCGGACAGCAAGAACATTTTCCCCCCCTATTTGTGATCACCAACAAATTCCTCAACTCTTGTGGTAAACCCTGATGAGCCGATTGAAGTGAGAACTCCTTCTTCCTGTGGGGTTGGGTAGCTTATTGCCTGGTCCCAATATTAAAACGAGAAAAATGGGATTTCAGTGCTAGCCACAAGTAAATCCCCGTTTTTTTTGAAAGTGAAAAACCTTTTGAACCCCCTTTCGACAGAAAGAAGAAAAGAACCGCCCTTTAAACATTCACACCTCCACGGTTGGTTGTTTGCCCAAGCTAACGAGTGGAAAACCCGAAAATTAGGCCTAAAAATAACCAGCCCCACAAAGGCAATGAAGCCGGAATTCCGTACAATCCTCAGATGTTTAAGGCAAGGGTACAGGGGGGGGGCGGCAAGCGAGAAACATAAGTTTGCCGCCGCCCCCAAATGAAAGAAACAAGAAAAGGGGCAAGAATCAAGTGTAAAAAGCAAAAGGAGCGGAAGTGAAGTAAGCAACCAAATTTGGGGAACCTCGCTTTCCTTTGTCATGGCAAATGCAGTTTCCCTTCCCCCCTCCTATCCGTCGACGTTTGCTTTTAAAATTATTCAATGCCTCCAAAATGCGAAATATGCTTTTAGCCAGCAACATGAAAAAAACCCAGTTTTTTTTTCACTCCGAGAGCCCCCTTTAACATACGCCCTACTTGTTTTCGGGGGCTCGCCAAAAGCAAAAGTTCCCAGATTCCGGTTTCCCAGGCAGAAAGCCCAAGCCGTGGGAAGTTTTATGAGAAGTTTTCGGATAAGAAGGACGAGCCTTTAACCGGATTTTGAAACCGCCCAAGTTCCCACTAACGAGTAACGTAACGCCTCGCCCCGGCCAAATTTCCCCCCATTTCGGGGAGTCTAACGGCCAAAAGAAAGGGTTTTTTTTCTTAGGCCTCCCCTACGGCGGGCGATAAACCTTTTTCCGAATCCTGGCCCCTCCTCCTAAAAACCAGTTCCCCTTCCTGCCTTTTGGGGTCCCCTCACCCCGACCTTCCAACAGCCTTGCAACGCCGTGGGTAACATTTTTCCAACGGGTTTTTGTAGCAAACAAAATCAAAAAAGCGGCAGTTCCCACCTCATCCGTGGGCAATGTCCCCCCTCCCCACTTAACACCCCTCATTTTTTTTCCATTTTAAGGGGAACCCTTCCACCCAAGAAAGCACTAATGAAGGCTTTTTCTTTCGAAGTACACACACAAGATTAATCCCCCCCCCCTTTTTTTCAGAACGGTTATCAGGACTTTGAAAGAAGAGGCCCCCCTACCCGATGACCACCCTTCTTTTTTCGCTGTAAATAATCCTCGGTCCCAAACCGATTCACCAATTCAGCCCAACCCATAAAACTTGACATCATGGGTGTTCCTTTCCGAAAAATACCCTACGAAACAATCCCGCCATATGGTTGAAAATTTTTAATCCGGCCTGTGGCAAGGCGTCCCCCCCCCCCCCCCCCCCCTAGTTTTTTTTGTTTTTGACTCACCCCTTTATAATTAGTATACCCCTAATTTTTTATTCGCCGTTTTTTTTCGTTTTCAAAGCCCTACCGCGTGCCCCAGGGAACAACTGTGGAAAACCACGAAGTTTTTTTTGAAGATAAATAGAGGATAGCCCCCGCAAGCAATTAAACCAAGCCAACGCCCATCCCCTTCAGGAAAAAAAACCCCAAACCCTAAGCTTTTATTGAAAATTGGAACATTCCCCCCCCCCCGAATTTTTCTCTTTTTTTACCCAAGGCCACACCTCCTTTATTGCTTTTGCCATTTGTTTCGGAGCTTTGTTTTTTATTTACTAAAATTTTTTTTTTTTATTTTGTTATGAAAAACAATCTTTCTCTTTCCTATCAACAGTTGGAGTTTTCCCCGTCCCCCAGGTTTTTGGAAATTGAAACGAACGGGGCTTAAGAAAAAAAAAATTTCCACCACTGAAACTTCTCCCTTCTCTCCCCGGTCCATTTTTTACACGGATCGAAGACTTCGGAAAAATAAGTAATTCCCCAAAAACATGCCGGATCCGATCCATCGAAAAGAAATAGGGGGAAGCACAAGGTCCGACCTGAAGCAGCAAGGGGAATGAAATATAATTAGTAATTAACTTTAACTTTAACCCCCCATTTGCGGCCTGTCCCCTAACAAGTTGGTTGGGGGGGTTGGGTCCCGGGAAAGGGAAAACGGACCCCGCTTTTTTTTTTTTTGTTTTTTTCTGAAATTGAATCCACGTCCAAAATAAGGAAAAGGGCCCGTTGGTTTTCCCGGGATCTGAAACAATGGCCCTTAAAGCGGGAGAGGGCCCATCCAACATCAAGGAATCACTTTTTAACTTTGGCTTCTTCAATCAAGCGATTGACCCTTTTGGAAGGACATAGGCATTTTTTTGGGGACGGAGAGCTGTTGGTTGCTTTTGGATCCATGACTGCAAATGGAGCAAAAAGCCCGCCTTTCCCCGATTGCATGGTTTGGCTTCCTTGTCCGCTTTGTAAAACCCCCGTTCCTTAAAATTTTGTTAGTTATTGGCCATAAAGTCCCCCCAGTCCCCCCCCCTTATTTTTTTCCCTGTTCCCCGGCCCCTTTTTTTTTTTTTTAATAACCAATGGTCCCCCCCCCACCGCCCCCCGGTAAAAACCGTGGGAAAAAAGAAGGGCCCTGGGATCTTTTTTTTTCTCCAAAGCAAAGATCCCCCCCTAACGTTTGGGAAAAGTGGGAATCCCGTGGTTTACTACATCCTTTCCCCTAGCCGCTCCCCTCCCAGGCAAGGGAATGAAATTTAGATTTTCAAGACCCACTAACCTAAGAGAAACTGATTCTAAAACCCTTTTTTGCCCCCCAACGAATTTCCCCACCGTCAGAATCGGAATCCCGAACGGGAATGAACCGAAAGCCCCCAGAAAAAACCATGTAAAATGAAAGGGTGGGCCCTTATCAGGAACGGAAAAGAGGTCCCCCCCCAGGACATATAGGAAGAAATGACCAAGTTTAGCTAAGTGGTTGAATAAGAAGGCTTTATGAAAGCCTTTTGCAAATTAATTTCCAGTTTCCAAGCCCCCTTTCCCCTCCATTCCTTTCCTTTTTCCCCACCGGGGTGGGCCTTCCCGCCTCAAAAATTTCAGATTAAAAGGGTTGTAAAAAAAACCCTTTCCGGAACCCTAACACCCAACAAACCACGCTTTTTTTTCTTTTTGTTGTTTTTTTTTTTTTACGATTGATATGCCTTTGGCCCGAGATTCCCGAGAAGGTTTGCCAGGGGGGCCTTTTTTTGTCCCTTGTCATTCCCCTCCCCTCTCTCCCATTCCTGTTCAAGAAAAGAATCCGCCCAGATTCCCTCAAATAAGAAGGGCCCCGTTTTCCGGCCCTTTTTTTGGCTTTCCATTGTAGCCGTGGGGTAAACTGTGGAATACGAAAAATCTTTTCTTCGAGTGGCCTAAGTGGGGGGGGAC
This sequence comes from Actinidia chinensis, assembly GCA_009663005.1. Classification (NCBI taxonomy): domain Eukaryota; kingdom Viridiplantae; phylum Streptophyta; class Magnoliopsida; order Ericales; family Actinidiaceae; genus Actinidia; species Actinidia chinensis. Next base: position 8,277 of record VIGQ01002327.1, on the reverse strand, counting down.
CTTTCCCCCCCCAATCCCCCAACCAAAAAGCAGCTTTTTTTTGCCAGTTTTTTGCCCGCCCGTTGAAAGTGCCCAACCGGAAGAACGAAGGCCCGCCAGAACAAGCGAAAGAAAGTTTTGTTTTTTTTTATAATACTAAAACTTAATTAAGCCTTCCCTCTCTGGGGTTGAGATTTTTCCGAAAACCCGAAAAAGTGTCCTCTTCCATCCTCCCAGATTATTGGCGGCCCTTGGAAAAGTCCGCGACGAAAAAAGTTCCGGAATTCAATGTTCCGCGATCCTTGGACCCGCCCCCCTGTCCCCGGAATTCAAAATGGTTTTTGGCCGTTTTTTCCAGCCTCGTTTTTTATGCGAATCGCTTTGGATGCCAATATGTTCCCCGATCAGTCCCCCAATGTTTTATTTGTTTTCTCTTCCGATCCCAAAGAATGCCTCAGAAGGTGCCGGTTTTCTGAATAAATTACCTTTCTCGCACCTACAGCACATTAACCTAAAACTACACAAATTGAACCCAAATTGGTTGTAGTTCCCCCCCCCATAATTTCCTTGTGGCTTTATTTTCGCCAGGCGGTAATTATACCTGTAATTGCCATTAACGGGTTTTGCGCTGGGATTTTTCCCCAGAAGGGGATTTCCCTGTGGTAAAATCCTCCCTAATCAAATGGGAATTTGTTTCGCAGAGGCCAAGCCCTCCGAGTCCCCCCCCGTTGGGCCTCTCCAGAGTGGGTGTCCCCCCCCCTTTAACCGTCCCCCGCCCCTTCGTTTTTTTTTGTGGGTAAAAGGACGATTTCCAACCGACAAAGCCTACTTGGAGGACGCAAACTGCTTCTTTTCCCGAGAAGGTTTTTTTTGAACTCCGTTACGTTGTTTTTTCCGGGCCTCGAAATTGGTCCCTGAAATATGCCCGCCGTGGGTGGTTGCCGAGGCAGAAACCGACCCCTTTAAAAATTAACCCAAGCCCCCATTTGGAAAATCCGCCATCAATTCCCCCCCCCGTTTCCCCGCTTTGCCTAAGCCCCAACTCCGAAGCCCCATGAAGAAAAGGAGGACGTTTTTTTTTGTTTTTTTTTTGTTTTTTTTTAGCACTCCTAATTTTTAACGTTAGTTTTTTTGTTTGGTGTTTAGGCAGGATTGGTTGTGTTGCCTCCCTTCCCCTATCGGCCGACCCTCCGTGGTGAAAAATTATCTTTTTTTTATTTTAAAGACAAGTCAATTTCGTTTTTAAACAAGCACCGGAACAATGGGACCAGTGTTGACCGAAGACCCTTGTCAGAACCGATTTGAAATCCCGGAAAGACCCTTTTGCCCGACAGAACCGAAAAAAATTGTTACCCCTTCCCGAACAAAGGGGAAAATATTTGGAAAGGCAGGAAAAAACCCCCCCCCCCCCCCGTTAAACACGGATTTTTTGCTTAAACGACCTTCCCTTTCGGCTAAGGTTTTGGTAAATAAATAAACAAATTGTTCCCGGGATGCCTGGGGAGGAAAGTGGGGGCGTGAACCAAGGCCCGAGATGGTGCCCACCTTTGGTTTTTAGAGGGAGGGGGCTTTAACACGACTAAAGCCCGAAAGGAAAAAGATGGAAAATGGTCCCCTTTTGCTAAACAAGCAAGAGTTGGGCCAGGCCAATGGGCCCAGAGGAAAGCTATTTTAAAGAACATAAGGCTATTTGGGGACCGGGGTTTAATTCGTCGGCCCCTATTTTAAAGAATACTTTATCATTATGAAGGGTCAACCTCCCTTTCCCATTTTTAAAGAACGGAAAAACTGTCCCCCGTGGGAAGAAAACGGGGTGGGGGGGAAAAACCCGGTAAAAAACCAACAACTGACCCTGGTCGGTGGCCCGTGCCCCTAAAACTTCCCGCTTAAGCCACCCAAGCGGGGGCATTGACGGAAACTACAGCAAAAGCCCCAACATTCGCCACCTATCGGTACTCGACCCCATCCGCAAACCGGAAAAAAACCGGGGTTAAAAAAAAAAAGCCCCCCCCCCTCTTGGAAAAGCCCTTTTTTTCCCCTTAACCCTCAGATCTGCCTAAAGCCTGATGGAAGGGGAAGGATGTTTTTTTTTTAAATATAACATTAAGAAACGAGCAAGGAGAGAACTCACTATTTCTTGCCCCTGCCCCTGAAAAAACCTGCCTTGTAACCATTTCCTATCGCCCCCCCCCCCCCCTGCCCCCTGCCCCCACTACGCCCTTTGCCCCCTGCCAAGCCTTTCCCCTTTCCCCGCCAAGCTGGAAAGGAGGCCCAACTTCTTTGCCCTAATGCAAGATGGGCAATACAAGACGGATAGAGAAAACAAGGCCACCGCCACCGCCCTCAAAAAAGAACTGCAACCTTCCCCTTCCATTTTCCCTGCCCCCCTGCTTTGCCCAACGCTAACAAAATAAAGAACCCTTTAAAAAAAACTGCAAACTCCCTGGAATCCCCCTTTAAGGAAGGTTGTTTGCTTTACCTCGGTTAGAACAACAAATCCCCCTGTTTTTTTTCCCGGAAGATCCGTTTTTTTGTATCCGTTCCCCCCCGGACCTTATCCCTGTTTCCACCCTGCGGGGATCGACCCGATGGCTCTTATCTTTTTATCCCGGCCCATGTTTTTTCCCCCACCTAAAACCGTATACTAAATCCCCGCGCGGTGGCTGTCCCCGTTGGGGGCCAACCCCCTTTTTTTTCCCTTATTTTTTCCTGCCCTTTCTTTTCCCCCCTTTTCCCTTCCGTTTTTTCCCCTTCCTGCCCCCGACAATTCTTACCTTGGGGTCGGCACGCGCCAAAAAACCTTTTCCAAAGGCCCTTGACCTTTTGGATGGAAGGATTTCTGTACCTATTCTGTTCCCCCCCCTGGGGTTTTTTTTCCCCTTTGGGGGGGAAGCCCCTCCACAATATATCGTAAGGGCCAAACTCCCCTGGGATATTCTAATCCTTTCCTCGTCTTTGGCTATATCTTGTCCCCCCCCCCCACCCTTAAAATAGGTTTTTTTTTTTCTCTTTCCCTGTTTTTTATCCTGGGTCCCTTTCTTTTTTTTCTCAATCCCCTTCTCGAAGCCCCCACCCGGGAACGGAGAATTTCCCTTACCCCTGCAAGTCCAGAAGGAGTTGTTCCCATAGGGTTCCGAAGCCTTTAACTTCTAACCCGCACCGTAACTCCCTATCCAATCTTTTTCCCTTTGGCAGTTTTTTTTAAAATAATATCCCCTTTTGTTCTTTTTTAACCCACTTTTTTCTTTGTCCCCCCTAAGTGCGTTTCCCCCCTTACTCAAGTTTTTTGCCCTTTTTTTCGTTTTGATCCTTACGCACCAACCTTCGCTAACTTCATCTATTCCCTAAAAAATTTCCTCCACTAATTTTTGCATCTCCCTTGTTTGATTGGAACTAGCAACAATACCCACAATTCCCGGTTGTTTGTGTTTTGTTGAAAAATCCGCCCTCAATCCTCTCCTAACTTTGCCTCTGCCCAATAGTCCCCCCCTTTCCTACTTATTGGGGGGGGGGGGGGGGGCCACTTCCCGTGGGGTTGTTTGTTGGAAATGAGAAAGTTTCTTCCGGGCCCCCTCAAACCCTTTGCGGCCGGGCTTTACTACCCTACCCCACATGCGGGCGCCTACAATCTTCCCGCTATTCCCCTTTTCTTTTTGTTCTTCCAACCTAAAAAGACCTAAAGAAATCAGCTTGTTTTCTCTCCTTTACGTGGCACACCTACATCGCAAAAAGAGTCCGCCGTGCCTTCAATACTAACCGAAGTCACGGCCCTAGTAAATTGGCCGGTCCCCCCTCCCTTCTCCTGCCGAAAAAAACGCTTTTTTTTCCAGGAAACGCCCGCTCGTTTTCCCCCCCCCCTTTACTCCTATTCCCTAATTCCTTTTCCCTCATTTTTTTTTTTTCCCCTGTCCCCCTACCAAGTCCCAGTTTGTTTTGATCCGAAGGTGGTAATAGCCATGGCCCCGGTTATGGCCATCTTCTCCAAATCCATGCCCTGCATGTGGTTTCCCCTAGTAAAAACCGCCCCGCTTCCCGGGTTTTTTGGCCCCGGTGGCTAATAGGGTTAAAAGTTTTGTTCAGCAAGCGGTAAAAACTTTCCTTTTCCTTATAAGTTTTTTTTGTTTATCGAAGTAAAGATTTGGACAAAAAGAAAGAAACCGAATTCCCTATTCCCTTCCGCCTTCTGCTTCCTCAAATGAGGTGTTTTTAAGTTTCTATAGAGGTCTTTTTCCTTTTTTCGGGGCCCCCCTTTCTACTATTCCTGGGTCACCCTTGTTTTTTTTCCTTTTGGAAATTAGGAAATTCCTTAAAGGAATGTTGGGCTTTGTTTTTTGTCCACCGCCCCCTGGGAGCACGCCCCTAATTTTTAAGTCCGTTGGGAATTGCCCCTAAACCAACCCCTCTGTTCTTGTCCCCCTAAATCTCCATTGATTGTCCTAATCTCCGCTACCAACTACAACCCATTCCGTTTTAAAAATCGGCAAACTCCTTTTTGGTTAATACTAAAGACTTTTGCCCTTTAAAGCCAATTTCCCTTGTTTAAAAGTTTTTTCCCTTTGGCTCTATCTTTTCTTTTCCCCCTTACTTCCCCTTTCTTCCCGCCTTTGGCTTTTAAATCCCGTTTGCTTCCCTTGCCCTTTCCCCCCCTTAATCAACTCTCGTCCTTTTTTGGGGAAACTTTTGTTTTCCATTTCCTACTTTCGAAACTTATACCCTCCCTTTTACCTTGTATACCCTGGTGGGGCCTGCCCTCCCCATCCCCCTCCACCTAGCCTTTGTGGTCCCCCCTCCCGTGCCCAATCGTAAATCTAAACTTCGCAAGTTTTTTTTCTACAGCCTACCTGTTTGAAAAAGCCCCACCTGTTTTCCCCCCCCCCCCCCCCCCCCCCCCCCCCCCCCCTTCTTGTAATGAGCCCCTGGGAGACGTTCAATTCCGGGGGAATTTCCCTTTTTTCATCTTCCCTCGGGTCCCCCCTTCCCCCTTGTCCCTCTCTTTTTTCAACCTGCCAAAGCCACGGCATAAAAAAGACCCCCCTACGGTAAAGTCCCCTCCGAAATCTATTTCCCCAGTATGAATTTTATATTCAAAATTTGGGGTAATTCCACACTTACCGAAAATCCCTCTTCCTTGCCTCTCTAATACAATCTACGGCCACTTTTCACTTTTGGCTTTTTTATCGCCTTCCGGACGGTCCCCCCCCCTTAAGGAAAAATCGTTCCCGTATCTTTTATATTTCTTCTTGGGGTTTTCACTATGGTGGCAACTATCCTTCTCCCCAAAAAACATTTTCCCTCATATCGTTTTTTTTTTTCCCCCCGCCCACATCCCCTACTGGCCCCTTTTTCCCGCCTCTCTATCATTGATAGCGATATCCTCAATGGCAATTTTTTTTGCCTTCTTCCTTTTTCCTAATCCGAAGGCTAACCTCTTTTAGTTTGTTTTTTTTCCCCCGGCCGCAAAAAATTTAAAACAAAACGGTAAAAAAAAAAATTTTTTGGATTTATGCTTTTTTTTTTCCCCTGTTCCTACAGCTTTCCAGCTTTCCCTGCGTGTTCCCAAAGTCCGTGGGCCCCCGAAACTACCTCCGGCTCCCTGCCAATCCTTTTTCCCAATGTTTTTTTTGAAGCCCAAAGCGGCTCCCCTTAACTATGGCATCGGCGGCATTAAAGTTTCCCAAAAATTCCGGCCCCACCGTCCAACTATCTGTGTTTTAAGCCACCCTATCTTTCATCAAATCTCCCACTAATTCCTTTTCCATCCCACAAGGGGCCAAGCCCTTTTTCTTAAGTATGTTCCCCATATCCCCTTATTCCTCGACTGGGCCCGAACCCTTTTTTTCCATCTAAAGGACCCCCCATAATGAAACCTAAGAGACAAACATCCCCTTTAATCGTGAAATTGGATTTGGTCCACTGGAAATATCTTATCATTAATCCCGAAAATCTTAAACTATATGGTCCCCCCCGGCCGGGTAATTGTTGAAAACCTAACCGGTCCAGTTTTTTTTTTTAACAATTAAAATTTTTTTTGTAGGGAACAAGATTTAGGTGACACGACCTGGGGGGCCCACCCTTTTTTTCAACCGAATCCGGGGCCCACGGCAAAAACTAGCTTTGGCCTGGGCTTTCCCCGAAAGCGCCTTTAAGCCTTACCTTTTAGCTGAAAAATCTAAAAAGGTCCTTTTTAACTGCGAAACATCGAAGCCCCCCCCCCTTAAAATTCCCGTTTTTTTTTTTCCGTGGCGGCCCAAATCTTTTTCTTATTTTTTTTAAGCAACTGGCAAGCTCCGTTACTCCCTATCTCTTTTTAGGGTTTTTTAACTTTGGGACCCTTCTCAAATTTCTGCCGGGGCAGCCACTACCACTATTCGTAGCTGGCTTTGCTCCCCCTCTAAAAAAACACCTCCCCTCCTTCCTCCTCATAATGGAAACAGCCCTTTTATGGGCAATCCCCCATTTTACCCGGGAAAAAACAGATCGCCCCTGCCCAGTGGGAACTTTAGTTTTGTTTCCGTTTCAAACTTTGGGTATTTATTAAACCAAACTAACCCTTTACCTTTATGTTTTTTCCCAATATCACAGGGGATTGGTCGACTCCATTCTATCGCTCCCCGAAACCTATCGGCCCCCCCCCTTGGTATATGTTTTTTCAGACCCCCTAATCTGTCCCCCCCCCCCTCCCCTCCTTTCCGTCCCGCCTTCTTCCCCTAAGCAAACTACTTTTCCCTTTTTCTCTGTGAACAATGTTCCCCGTTTGGACGTTTTTTCCCTCTACTTCCTTTTTATCCGAATTCTTTACCGTCTGGACACGGCCCTCTCCTTTGGGGGGGCCCCCCAAAACATTTTTCAACCAACCCCTTATTGATTAGCTCCACTTCCCCTAACCCTTTTTGATGTGGGAACCCCCCCTAACTTTAAAGGTCCTTTTTTTCCTTTTCTCCTTTCCCCTTGGCCCCTTTATTCAAAAATGCTTGGATTCCCCTAACTAAAAACAAAAGAGGGGACCCAGCCTTCATCCGGGGATTTCTCAGACCGCCTTTTTGTGCCTTTTATTGGGAAATCCATTCAACCACTTTCTACCCTTTGATTGTGCCGTTCGTTCTATTCTATTTTTTCTCGAGCTCTGAAACTAGCCCTCTTTTTATTCTCTTTTCCAGTCTTTTTATCGTGGGAAAAAGGGTATCCTTTTTTTCGGTTTATATCCTTGGCCCTTTCCCCTGCTCCGGAACAGATCCTTCTTAATCTCTCCGCTACGGAGCCATTCTCTTTATCTTTTTTTTTTCCGCTTTTCCCCCCCTCGGTGAATTCTCGTTTCTACTTTCTCCTTCTATTTCTTAGCCGTTTTTTTTTTTCGGGAACCGCCGAACATTTCAATCCAATCTACTTGAGTTTAGTGAGTAGATTCTGTCTGTTGTACTATACCCGACCCCCCTTTCGGCTTTTTTTTCAATCGGTTTTTTCTTCCCTTTTTGTTTTTTCTTCCCCCCGGATCTAAGCTTTCAACAGGTGACCCCACCTCGGGCCTTAATCACTTGAAGTATGTAAAAAATGGCCAATTGAATTAAAGGCTTAGCCTCCTACTCGTGAAACTAAACAATAACATGATATCTCCTCTTCCTAACTACCCGCCAGCCCTGACTAACCCCAAAAATGGCTTCCAAAGTTCGAATTAGACGTTTATGTTTGTTCCAATTAAAACCCACTACTTTTATTTGACCTTCCAGTAGTTTTCCTCCTTCTTTTTTCCTCTCTTTCCGTTTACACAAAAAAAACCCAGCTTGCTTGAAACTCAATCTTAATGTTAGAGAACTGTTCCTGTCTGCCTTTTTTGATTTTTCTTTTCCTTTTATTTTCCTTACCAGTAATCTTTATTCTACCTTTTCCTCTTTTCCTCATTAATATCTCCAATCTGGCCTGGCGCCTTTTTTGCACTATCCCAGCCCTCTTTCCAATGGGCACTAAACTACCTCAAACCGTTTATCGGTCCCTTTGGAAAAAAACAGCAAGATACTAAGGACCACCTATGTTTTCTCAGAACAACCACATTACGAGTGCATTTCCGGAGAGAAGCGCCCTTCCAAGCCCTCCACCCCCCTCTTTTCATTTCTTTTCTGGCCTATCTTTTCTGGTGGTTTTGCCAACCTAGGTGAAATTCCACTTTTCTTTCCCCTGGGTAAGTCCCTAATTGTACGACTTTTGGTACTGGGTTTGAGTTTCGACATAGATAATCGAAAAGTAACTATTTGGTAATCCAGGGCTACAAAACCCCTCCCGATTTTATCAAGCTTGCTTTTCCTA
>VIGQ01002317.1:0-5000 GCA_009663005.1 Actinidia chinensis | reverse complement strand
TCAAATAATTTTTTTGAAAAATAATTCTAAAAACTAAACCAATTATTTATTTTTAAAATATTTTTTATTGATATTTTTCTACTTCTATCTAACTTTTAACTAATAACTAGATTTATGTAAATTCATCTTGAGAGTCAAATTCACATTCATTTCAATTAACCTTTGGATTTACCAAACTAATAATTTGGAATCACATCATTAATCTAACAAATTAATAACATACAAGAGGAGGAAATTTCTTTGAAAATATTTCATGTAGAGGTCACTTTTTTTAATGACTGTCTCTTCAAATTTTTTTTTTTATGCCTCTTTGTGCATTGCTCTACACCATTCATTAAATGAAATATTTATACATGTTAATCATAATCTAGACAAAAAGCAGTAAATCTCACAATTTTAGATAATTCACTAAGATTTATTTTAAGAGCACTAAATAATTTCTCGTTGAGTACATGCATATGGATTATAGATCATATCCACTGCATCGTGTACATAAATAATGTATATTAATTTAGAGCATCTCCAATGACTCATTAAACACATTGTTAACTTCGTCATTAGATGATATGTAAATTAATACATTTTTTTTTTTACTTTTTGGCCTTCAATGGAAGGACTAAAGTGGTCTATAACTTTAACAAGTTTTAGTTTCTATTAAGTCGCCCACTAATTTAGAGAGTGGCTTAACAAACAAGGAAGAGAGAGAAGACTAGAATAGTGGGGGTCATTTGTAACTTTTTTAAATTTTGTTATTCCATTGAAGCAGGCAATGACTTTATAAATTAGCCAACATTGAGACCCGTTTTTGCTTATGTGTACGTTTTAATACACATTTTGATACTCTTTTTATCTAGTGCATTGGAGATGCTCTTAGCTAGGAAAATAGCACAGAAACCCCAAATCTGTGCTTCATGTGTTGATTACTAATTGGATACTCAAACAAATTATCAATAGCCAAATGTCAGCTTTTATATCTGAGTAATGATATACAACTAGAAAAAATGTATGATAAATTTATACGAAATAATTTGGTAGAATTGTGGACCTGTCATTTAAAAACGAAATATTTTGAAATACTTTTTAATTATAATAATGTCATTACTATATAGGGTTAATAATCGGGTTGAGTGCACTACTAACGAGCCGAGTGAAACAAATAGCAGATTATTCAGTTTAATTTAAAAACTTAATGAGTTTTAAAAATTTATTTAAGCTTAGTTTGTTTAAAAGTAAACGTAATCTCAAATGAGTTTTAATTGAATCGATCACAAGCCGAATTCGAATCACTAGAATTTTTTAACATTGTAAGTTTATCATGTTTGAGAGTAGATTTTCAAGTATGACTAAGAAAACCTTAACAATTAAAAAACGATAGCAAGTTTGGTTTATTTTTATAACAATTAATTTCGAACAACTTTCAATGAGTGCTCAACTCGAGTAGTTGATTTGTTTGACAGTGCTATGTAATTCTAGTGACAATTTCTACATAATAATTCTAATAGAATAACATTTTTCTTGTACCATTAGTCCAAATCTATGAATTTGAAAATATTCTCATAATGCTAATAATATCTGGAGGCTCACAGACACTTGTTAAGTGGTTGGGGGAAGTCCTCTTATTTATGATAGGTTATAATCCCATTATTGTATAGTCATATACCAAAATTGACATTATTAGCCTCCACCACAACTTGTAATGGATCTCATACCAGTGGTTTAGGTTAGGACTACCGATCATCATGTCCCACCAAGCATGAGTCCATTTATTCATCAAACCCATTTTGTTGTCTTTTTTTTCAATTGAACCCTATGTCAATTTCCAACCTGAAAATTAAATATTTCAAGAAAATTAAAAATTTCAACCTGAGAAAAATTAAATAACTGCAATGGAACCTTAGGCACATCCATGGAGTGAATTTAAAAATTTTATTCACCAAATTTTTGATCCAAACACAATGCTTAAGGGTATTTGGGGATGCAAAGACGTGTTAAAGAAATTCGCATGAGAGAAATTTTGAAGCAGAAAGGAAAAGGTGATTGTAGACTTTTGTAATCTTACAGTTCGAACAAACTAGAATAGAACAGTGATTTTTTATTACTTCAAAAAATAGTTTCTTAGATAAGATTTCAAAATAATCTGGACTAAGAATTTTGATTCCCCTCATTTATTTAACTACTCTGTATTTAATTCCTAATATTCAAATTATCATACCTTAGAGATTATTTGTGCATTCAAAACTGGAATCAACTCCCCTCCATACCTCTCTTACGGACCCCACCCCGAGCTTATAACGATAATCCAAACTGTTCATTTTGTAGGTCTCATAGTGAAAGCCACCTATAAAAAAATCAATTTTATCAAACATCTATAAATACAAAAACAATAAAAAGTTTAGAAAGTGGCTTGTTTTTTTTTTATGGAAAACTTGCTTGGGACAGGGACATACCACCAACTTCCAGACACAACCCTACCCAATAAGCCTGGCCATTATGAATTGAATGAACGTCTCTCAATGTACGTTTAATTAATTCATGGAGTCCTTACCGACACTAAGATAGATGGGACTGAGACGTCCTCCCCAAGTAACATATGGTTACTGAAACCCAAAACCGAAAGCTTTCATGGTTGATGTTTTTGAGCTTGTAATAATACCTTGTACTAGTATTTTGACATTTCTATAGATTTCATTCCAAACGTTTTTGAGTTTTTCTTACAAGAATTTTCTATGGTGGGAAATTGGGGTCGGTGGATTCGAATCGTGAATACAGTATACCACTGGGGAGTCAGATTTAGTAGGTATTTGGTGTAACTAAACTTAAAAATTTATGTGTGAATGAAGCCCAAAGGCAACATTTAATTTGCTCCAGAGGGCGCTGTTTTAGCTGCCCTTTAATAGCAACTGTTATTGGTGCTTTAAACACCATAGTGTTTATTGCTGGCAGTTTTTGTTTTGAATTAAGCAATTCAAATGATCTTTTTAGTTTGTTTATATCTTGAATTTTCTTGTGTTGCAAACACAACAAGAACAACAGCTAAAAACTAATTACTTTTGCAATATTGTTCTTTTGAGAGAAATAGTCGTAATCAATTCACTAAGGCCACTTTGGTGGTGTTCTAACGTACACAGTCTAATTGGTTTATCTTGAGAGAAAGACGCTGAAAACTCTACAAACATTCTCGATAGGCGACGAATCTTTCTTAAAGAGACTGCGACTACAGGACTCGACATCAAATTTATTTGTATCTCATTTTATTTAGTTTCTTTAAATTCACTTTATTTTATGTAAATTCAGTTTACGTTTATGTAACTAATGACAATTAATTTTTTTTAAATTCTGTGTTTGTCGAAGTAAATTTTTAACCAACACTAAACTTTATATTAACATTTGATTATTTAAAGCAAAGTTCGAAATAAACTAAATGAACTCTCAAAGATGCATCTTTCTAATTTTTTTTTAAAGTTATTTTTATTGCATAAGCAAAAGCAACAAGCTAATACAAAACTCTAGAAAAACTTTCAATATAAAACAACACCAAAAACTACAATATAGTTTGCAGCATAAAAACGATTTTTGTTGTAGTTGGACTTCTATTAAATTATTTATTTAAAGTAAAAGTTGAAAAACTTTACAATGAATCTTTCAAAATTAATCTTGTTTTTTTAAACTTTTTAAAGTTGATTTTAGCTGAGTAACAAACAGAACTTGACAAACACTCTCACATCTTTTAAGACATATAAAAAATAAGACTTGCAGCTAATAAGTTGCAACAAACATACTCAAAATTATGTCCAAACACACAATTGTTCACCCATCTGATAAGCAAGTGAATCGAACTTCCTCTCTGATTGATTAAACATTAATGGACCAAGACCACTCTTTCAACAACAGGCCCCACTCTTTAATGGGCTTTGTTATTTTCTTGGGTGGGCCATTCATGTAGACAGCAATATATATAGGCTCGATATTTTGACATGTAGGTCACACAAGGTACTTGACCATGCCACCTTGGACCTCACCCCTTTCTCAAAGCATTATCTTGATTGGAAATGCTTGTGGCTAAAGTGGCATCCTTTGCATTTTGATATTACCAAATAGGGGTGCACAAATGAACCGAAAAAAATCCGAGAACCGAACCAATCCGGCCTCATTGGATTGGGTTGGTTTCGGTTTCTGGTAGCTCTTTGGTTCGGTCTTCCTGGGTCCTAAAAATTGTTGACATCCGATTAGATCGGTTCGGGTTCTTCTCGGATTAGCTGTTTTCGGAACCGGAAACCAAACCGCACCTAAACCGAACCCGAACGCGAACGAACAAATCAAGCTTATAAAGATTAGTGACTATCCACACCTATAATTCCCTGTTTAAATATTTTTCTTTTCTTTTTTGTTAATTTTTTTAATGTTGAAGACTTTGTTTCTTTTATATTGATTTTATTTTTTTAATAATTTTTTTAGAATGAAAATATTAACAGGTGGAACCAAACCTATCCTTTAGAACCTTGGAACCAACCTAGTCGGTTGTTCGGTTCGTTCCAATTACCGATTGTTCGTTCTGTTCCAAAAAAATTGAACCGATGATGATTAGTTCGGCTGGGTTAGGCGAAACCGAACCGAATCAATTCCATGGGCCCCCTATTACCAAAGATCCAATCACGAGTGGAGTGGCCCCGCCTCATGTTAGTATTTTGTATTCTTCTTTAGTTCTTTACCATAGTGTGGGCATATGTTTGGGTGCCCTAGTGAGCGCCCTGTGTGAGGTTTTTGGAATATTACAATTTGCTAAATATTGTTATATAAAATACTTTGAAAATATTTTAGAAAAAAATAGGTCTATTTCGTCTTTTCGTACAGCAATTTAAATTGAATCTATTTCTCTATATAAAGCGTATCGCTTTTCAAAAAGGTAAACTTTCACTAAGATGAAAATGCGAGATCACTTAAATAAAGAACAACTCAACAGAATTAACATTTTTCCTTTGTCGGCTCTTTCTCCTCCCACT
>VIGQ01002309.1:0-17965 GCA_009663005.1 Actinidia chinensis | reverse complement strand
GCCATTAGTCGATTGTTCTGGAATTCTCCTACGGTGGACGGATTTACGATATGGTGGTTAGTGGCAGTTTTTAAATAATTAAGATACAAAATGGAATGAAATCCATGAACAGAGAAAAATATTGCAGGATGATGGGATGCTCGAAGAGAGAACAGGGATAGTGTTGAAGGGAAGGAAAATAAAGGAAAATAATAAAATATAAATACAATGTGAATAGTTTCTAGTCAAATTTGCTAGGACCTTCAGTAAAACTATTTTTGTAAGCGAATTGTAGCCATTTTTGATGTGGTCCCCCTATAAGAGAGGTTTTGCTAGCTAATTACCCAAAAAAATGGTTTAACCAATGTGATGTGGATGCTCTAAGGTGGCCAATACCTATTATTATGTTAATCAAGACTTAAGCTATCTAATAAACTTTTCAAGCATAATTTCTTTTATATAATTTGAACCAACCTAATAGGTTTCATTATGGAAATTCCACCTAAACGAATTCTTTAATTTGTTGACTTGTGTCCTAGTCGACTGTTTTCCTTCATAATTCCTACTTAATGATCATAATTTAAAGAAATAATTGCCAATACTGAAAACAAAATCTAGGTGTTACAGTTGTAGTCAGAATCAGTGGTAAAAGAGACCTATGTTTGGAAAACTTTTAGAAGTACTTGTGCAAGATCAATGTGGCAACATGCGTGAGTTAAACTTTAAAATAACAGAGGGTTTGGTTGACTATAAGGATAAATGTAATCATACATGTGTGAATGATTACTGTAAGTTATGTGGATGTTGGTACTAAAAAAAGTTTTAATTTAGAAAACAAAGTTACCTATCTATGCTTGGGTGCTAATAAATGACCCTGATAAGTCAGATTTATATTTTAAAAACTAATCTAAAACAAATTAGGTGTTAGTGGTGCAGGCTATGGCTTTGCGACTACCTATTTTTTGACCAGACACAGAGCATTTGGGACCGACTGAAATGTTGGGTTGCCATTCTAACATATACTTTCCATGCTATTTAGGAACAGCCTGCTACACCAAAAGGACAAATTAGTTTTTCTATTGACGCAATCTGTCAGCTAATAGCATGGCAATCTTCCATCAAATGTCCCCACAGAATAGGACTAGCTGTAAGTAAAGGTTCTGATATCCACTAATTTTCTGCAGCAAAAGATATCTTGAGAATCTTCAATCGGAGACTGGAAGAAACCTGTAAAGGGGAATAAAGAATTGTGTCTTAACCTTAATACCGTGAATAGGGAATTGTTTTCACAGTAGACACAGTCCATGCATAACTAATCACTGAAATTCTTTTTTCACTGTATAAATGTGTATAACAATACGATGCCAACAGATAAGTGAACCTACACTGACTTGATCCCTAAGCAATAGATTTTTCTTATTTTCAAGAAAGTCCAGATTAGAATATTCCTAAAAAGGACTTCCTAAATAATTTTACCTTTAAACTTCCTTAAACCTCAATAAAATATCTGGGGACTTTTGTGCTGCTTAGTGGCGTCATGGGCCTTTATAGCCATAGTGCAGTCCCAACTGCTGCTGTTACTCTAAGCTTCGTTATCCATTACACCATGGAAAGAGATATATGCCACGGTATCAGTCCAGTTGGCTTATCGTAATGGTTGATAACATTATATTGTTGCATGGTAGCGTTGTGTCTGTTCATCATTGCAATCAAAAGATCTTTATTGAAATTTGATATCCACATCCCTTGACAAGCTTAAATAATTGAAGCAGGAATGTAGTATGTAGATTGGAATTGTAGTCCTTCATTCTTATTTCTTATATTCATGGAATTGTAATTACCGGTGATAATTAATCTTGTTAATTCTCTAGATATTGAAAACTCTTTTGGAGATGTTCTATGTTGAGGGACGGTGGCAAACAGTGGAGTTTAGCAGGCCAATGCTCAGTTTGATACTATA
Organism: Actinidia chinensis; assembly: GCA_009663005.1. NCBI lineage: Eukaryota > Viridiplantae > Streptophyta > Magnoliopsida > Ericales > Actinidiaceae > Actinidia > Actinidia chinensis. Next base: position 16,026 of record VIGQ01002309.1, on the reverse strand, counting down.
AGTGAAGAGGGAATTGTTGAAAACACTAAAAATTTTCATTCCCCTTCTTGTTTTGTAGTCTTTATGTTCGCTTTTTTTTTTCTTCTGTGTACGGCCAATACACCACTAAATGATTCAGCCTTAAAGGGGTTGGAATCTAAAAATAAAAATGTATTAAGAATGGTCAATAGAATTTCACGCATTTTTTGTAGTCCATAATGTGTATGGCCTAGCGAAAACCAATGAAATAAGATAAGAGTCTACTACAATGATTGTGGTATCAAGTTTCGAAGGTTTTTTTTTTTCTCAGTATTGAGTCAACAGATTAGATGTCATATTCTTATTGGCTATTGTTGATCAGTGGGAATGTTGGTATCAGGCTGACAGTCCGGTCGATTTTCAGAATCATTTTTTAAGCTGTTCCAGCTAGTTGCCAGATCACCTAGGATGAATCCCGCTTCTTGAAAGGGGGGATGTGTAGCCCATCACATTAGACCAAAGTCTTCACAACTGGAAGAATGTATTTAGGAGGGGAAAATAACAGAGAGAGAGAGGAGGAGAGAGAGGCGCAAAAACCCTCTACTGAGAGCAAGGTAGTTCATCACTTCAGGTTGATCAGCAACACCACTGGCGCAAGCGGTTCATAACTTGATTTATAGACAGTTTTGAATTTGATAACTCATTTACATACGAAGACAATTTGAAACTCTGCAATGTTCTTGAATTGAAAAACTTCTATTTTGTTTGCCCTTGCAATTAAAACTAAATATGCATGATTATTTTTGCAGATTTGTCACAAATTTGAGGGAGCTCAGATTTTAGCTTCACAAGTAAGTTTGATGTCACTCTATGATTGTTTTTTTTTTTTTTTCTTTTTTTTTTTTTATTTTTTTTACTATGAATTGGATTTTTGCATGCGTTCTAGAATGTATTGTATCGAAATAATGTTTTCTCTTTCTTCCATGGGCGGTGAGGTGTTTGATTGTTTTTGCTTATGATGGTTAAACAATGGGAAAACAGGTCTTATATCTTGTTATGACTTGAATCCTAGTAGACTAATAGTTATTGTCCAACATCTTAACATTATAATATATTATGATAGCGCGTATCAAATTGCCAGTACTTACAGAATAAAGCTGAACGAAAGCCTTAATTTGCTTCAAAAAGTATATAGACAGTTGACACAAGGATAATTATGATTTAGTCCTTCGTAGAGCTAGTGTTACATGGGTAATATGACACTCAGTTCTCAAAATTCTGTATCCTTTAATTTTTAACTATGTTTGAAGGTTAGAAGGATCCAACATGTGATAGAACAGACAATTTCTAGCCTGTCAAAGGATGAAAGATTAGAAATCCTTGAAATCTAATAATTTTCAAGTACATTCTATTATCATCTTATATCAAATATTTACAAAAAGTAAATGTTATGACATATCACGTATCCTAAGATTATGGGTTTGGGGAAAGTTCGGTGAATGATGAATTACCTACCATGGTCTTATCTGGTCCATATAAGTTTATAGTACTCATTTGATAAGTAGTTATAAGCGACCATGGTAGTTAATTAAGCAAGATTGAGGTTTGTTCAAGTAGAATTAGTTTTAGATTAGAAATTTCCATATAAGTGAAACTGCTGAGAAATGCTGAGAACTTAAAAAAATTTATTGAAACTCGTTGGAGGAGGAAAAAGGTTTTAGTCAAACTTATGTGAGCATCTAAAGCATTCGACCACGGACAGACCGTTTGCACAACTAAGGTGTTTTTTGTTTTTTTTTTAACCATCCAATATCATTGCTGGGAACTTTGACTTCGAAAAAAACTGTTTTTTAGTGCAAAGCTTGATGAAGTTACTGCTTTGACTACTTATTGACTCTTTAAAAGCTTTGTTTCTATAGTAATAGTAATACAAGCTGATCTAAATTGTCCTCCTAATGCAGTCCTTGTTTTTGTCATTAATTATTGCCAAGCCGGTGATCAACAACCGCGTCTTTCATTGTGGACTTTGACCAACTTATGGCCAGGATATCACTCGAAGCTTAGAAACAAAGAACAGGGACAAGTTCACCAGAACCTGACCAAATTCAGGAACGACTTCCGCTCCAGATTAGTATTCAACTCTGCTGCTTGACATGTAGCAAGTACCTCGGCCAATGGAAAAGTACCGATGTCGATATCATATTCCCCCTGACCCTTATTCGTTCAACCAAAAATGAAAGGAATATGCCATAAAAATTAATTTTCTGGAACGATGTATTGTGATTGTGATTTGTTGCTCATGGGGTGGGGTTTTACATGAAGTTTGGGATGTTTTCTTTATTTGTTGACGCGACTGTTGTAGTTGGGGAAGAGAATAGAAATGGTTTTTTTTGAATTGTGTCCATTTCAAATTTGTAGTGTTGTGGGAATGATATTCTTGACATGATCAATTGAGGAACAATTAAAAGGAAACGTAACTAATTTTAAGTTCTGTTGTAATGAGTTGGAAGCTCTCTCGATATCGCTCTCAATCAGTGGTGGTGTGTGTTTTAGCTTTTCTTTTGCGTTTGTTGTCTTTTGGTTTCTCAATTTGATGGTTTCAGATGACTTACACTGTTAAAGCAGAAGCAGAAACGATTCAATTAATATCAGAGCACTAACTCAGAGTTGTATGGCGTGCTACCAGAAATATAAAAAGGTGGAAGAGCGAAACCTGACACACTTTGGTTGGCTGGGTGCAAGACACAGAAATACCCCGTGAACATGGCTTCCATGGTAGTAGTATTGAATAATATCTATGGAAATGCGTGTTACTTGTTAATCTTTAGTTGATGACCCGGGACTTGGACGCAGGTTTGGTAGCTGTTTAATGAGCTTTTTTCAAAGGGGATTAATTGTTTTGTTGGTTTTATGAATGGGTATAATTGATTATGTACAATCAGTCATGTTAGTCTTTATTTGTTATTTTTTTAAAAAAAAAATATTTCTTGTTTTCTTTTGGGCAGGAGATATGCAAATTATGATTAAAGCAAGTTGTTTGCAGTTATGATGCGGTAGAGGACCTTGCATGCCCATCGCAGTCCACAAAAAATTGAACTGCACTCAGTCCGTGCTCATTGCCTCCCCTTCCACTCTGCAGTTGCCAACTATCCCCTCCCCCCGCAACCCCAACCCCTTCTCCACCCCATCCAATCACTCCCAGCACCTTCATACACATTGTGCCACCAATTCACAACCAGTGAGTGATGAGACCTGTGGTGGGGTGGTTCCGGTTTGTGATGGAAAACCTGCTTGTTTCACCAGATTGAATAATCCGCGACTTAGTAGAGTAGTGTGCCGACTGAATGGCGGGGGACTGTCGTTCAAACGAATTTGAGTTCAGTCGGCCAATTTGGGATTAGTTTTTAGAACAATGCCACTTTCATTTGACGGGTGGAATATCGAGGCAAGCCTTTTTGTTCCGCCATTGAGAATTGAAACAGTTACAATCGAGGCGGGCTGTGGATATAAAATATATGAATGCATAATAAAACGTCCAAAATGGGCTTATAGCATATTATGTAAAAAAATATTTTGACGGTATGCTAAAAATGTGATGTAAATGAGGATTAATTAACGACACCACTGAATAAAAATTTCTAACCATGCCGATGGTTATAAGTTGGGTTAAGCGGGAGTAGGGAGCAGGGGGGGGGGGGGGGGAAGGGGAGGGGGAAGAAGGGGAGAGGAGAGAGGGAGTGGGTGGTGGGTTGGGAAGAGAAGGAAGAAAAGGAGGAAGTACGGGGAAGAGGTAATGATGCTGTGGAAGAGGTTAAGAGGGTAATTGAGCTTGGGAAGAGGCAAATTTGCCAATTATTTTTTATCTAAAAAGACAAAGCACCATTGGACCACATTTTTCTTTTGTGAAATATATGACCACCCCTAAAGTTCGGCGGTTTAATTCACAAAAGCATTCCCGACGTGAAAAATGACAGTGATCTCCCCTGAAGTTTGAAACTTGTAACAGATTCTCTCCATTTAACTAACACCACTGAGGTTCCAGGGTTAATAAATTAAAGTACCCTTGACGTCATCGTTCGTTAGCAAGATGACTGTCCATCCTAACGTAGTTGAATAGTGTGGGAAATCATAATATGTCATTTTTTTGACAAAGTTACCATTAACCAAAAGGATGTTGATTGAATACCAAAAGTGAATCATATTGACCCATTAATATTTAATTGTATTATTTACACTATTTTGATTACTATCTATTTGAATAGTAACTTTTCATGCAATCAAATTCTGTAGGGTATAGTAATTTTGTCAAAAAGAGGGGCATATTATGTATTCCAACCACTATTCGCTGGGCCCGTCATGGATGGACAAGTCAATTTGTTAACAGGGACTGATTGACGTAAGGGTTGTTTGTGTATTAATTCGGAACTTCAGGGGGTGGTGGTAGTGTAAAATGGAGAGGAATTGTTACAAGTTTCAAACCTCAAGGGAGGTTATTGTCATTTCTCAAACGTCGGAGTGTTTTATGTATACCTGGAATTTCAGGGGTGATCAGGGTATGTCACCCTTCTTTTTTAATTCACCAATTAAAATACATATGCTTTTGTCTTTTCTTTAAGAATACTCTCATTTAAATGTTCCCTTACATTCATTTAACTCTAGGTTTTGACATACTACACTGGACACCCCTTACTTTTACTGAAATAACGTTTGCACTCCCTTGTCAGATTGACGCCAACGAACGGCAGCAATAACGGGGAGGGGCCAAATCGTTAATTTTAATGCATCTGGTTCAATAACAGAATTGAAAGTTTGTGGTGTTTAAAAAAAAATTAAAGAATTGGGAGCGTAGTTTGAAGTACGGTTTTTCAATGTCTAATAGGTTTATATATTAGGTTTCCAGTCTAATTGGTTGGACCTCTGCTTAACATTGCTAAGTTGATGTGTTTAGTGGACAAATTGGTTCTCTGGTTTTATTAGGAGAGAGGAGAGATGGAGAGAGAGGAGGAGAGAGAGAGAGAGAGGAGTGGTACGAGGGGGGGGGATATGGTTATCTATATGCTGGGAGTCTATTGGGAAAACAGGTCATTTTGTCTTTTAAAACTTGTGTTTGAAGGGTATATAAGGCTTCACAACAATATTAGAGGGCTAAAAGGGTAATATGCACCCCCAGTCAATGGCTGACTCAACATTTACGTTAATGACAGTAACGGACACTGACGGAAGATTGTATTCTGATATCAAATATAAATTATGACGGAGAAGTACTATTTCAGATAAAGTAGGGAGTAGGACGCATAGGAGTTGTGGGGAAATATTTAATGTAATTTATCCATTAAAAAACTTGTTAGTGTTAATTATTGAGGGCCTTTTAGTTTTTAGATTTGATCTCAAAATTTAAATTATTCTTATATTCGTTATAGAATTACGAATGCTAAACAAAAATAAAAAAAACTCACCATTTAAAAATATTTTTTTTTATCTTTTAGAAAATTTAAAATTAAAATAAATGGAACCGTATATTTGAATTATTTTAAGAACAAAAAGTAATAAATTGATAGAATAGAAATGATTGAATCTTACAAATAAATAAAATAAACTGGGTGTACTGTACTTAAAAAATAAATTAAAGCGATCTTATTTTAACGGTGGACTGAGGAAAGAAAAAAACGTAGTTCTAGTACCCTTTTGTAGTTTTTTTAAAAAAAATTACGCCATTTAGGCCTAAACAAATGGCAATGAGGAAATTTTGATAAGTAATTTTAAAAATTAAAAAAAATAATTTATTTGTCAGAAAATACGAGAATTTACAATAAAAAAAAGAAGAAGAAGAAGAGAAAGAAAGCGAGTATTATGATGGATTTGGTTAGTGATGAATAAGGATTGAGGGGAAAATGAAAAAAAATATGTACAATGGACGTGAGAAAAATATAAATTATAAGCTAACTATATAACATATTACACTAACATACTCACTAACATACTTCTTGTAATGTGTGGAGATGGAGATCTCCCCTAATGGCCTGAATCCTCTCTCGCTCCTGTATTTTTCGTTGTTCTCATCAAAGGCAGACATTCCTTTTTCTGCCATTCTAAGTTGTAACCCATAACCAGCCGCCGCCGCCGCCACCACCCACCACTCCCATAAACCCATCGGCACAAATTGTGAAATCCCATAATGAGATGATTATGACCGGTTGCCAGGACCATGTTAGTTTGTCTTAAAGGACCATGTTGACATGTACTTGATCTAGCCAATATATTTAAATTACAGAAGGTTGGTTGGGGTGTTCTTGAAACAAAAAAGAGCCAAATGAATGGGCTCAACCAAGATCTGCACTGATTAATCCACCGTTTCACATCCGACAGTTTAATTGATTTTCCCTCGTGCACTACGGGTGTTTAGATTCCGACATTAAACAAATTATACATTTCGTGGGAAGGTGTTTGGGATTTTCGGTTGTTAGGGGCATAAGGGTTGAGGGTCAACAGAGCCTTGGTCATACCGGATGAATTGGGGCTTTGTCGTTGGGCCGAAGGGATCACTTCATGAGAATTGGGGCTTACAGAGTTGGGCTCAAGGCTGGATGTTCAGGTGCGAGCCCAAGAGGGAGAGGCAGACTTTTAGGGCGGTCGCCTTGCAAATCGGTTAGAAAAGGACATCTAGCAAGGAGACTTCTCCAATATGAAAAATCTCTTAGTTGGGTCCAAGAGCCGCCCCTGAGCCAACAAAGCCCTTGCTTTGTCCCCCCCCGAAAGGCTGAAAAAATAAGGCCCAAATTATTTAGTAGTCTTGTTTACTAACCAACATTTAAAATATGTTAAATGAAGCCTTCTCTATATAAAATTTGAGAGAATAGGCCAAATAGGCTCGCCCTTGGACCGAATGGGCTCACTTCATGCGAATTGGGTGTGTAGTTGTTTGTAGAGAGTTGGGCATAAGGTTAGATGTCAAGATCGAGGCCCAAGAGAGGCAAACTTTAGGACAGTCGCATTGAAATTGAAAATCAATAAGAAAAGACAGATCTAGCAAGGGAGTCTTCTCTAATTATACAAGATTCTCTACTTAGTGGGATCAGAAGAACCGGCCCTAAGAAAGTAGGGCCCCAAATATTTAGTAGTCTTGTTACTTAGCCCAACCAATAAAATCTGTTAAAATAAGCCTCTACATATAAAATGCCCAATTCCCAGTGGACCAAGCCCAGGGCCAAACTCCAATCGCGGGTTTAATTAAGATTTTAAAAACCTTGTGGTAATTAAAAAAAAATTGCAACAAACAAAATCTTTCCTGGATATGTCGTTGAACAAATCGCTTCTCCTAGATTATATTTAGCGGAAAGCATCTAATTCTTCTGCAGCATCTCAAAATCTTGATGATGAGGACTAAGGCTTTATCATTATGATGGCCAAACCAAAAAAACCTTGAGGAATAAGGTATACCGTACTGTTTATTACTTTTCTATTGATACTTTTGATTTTATAATGGACAAATAGTTTTTTGTAAGTTGTATTTCTTGTCAACAAAAGAAATTTTTTGATTCTTACCATTTGAATGTTGTAATGTAATTCTCTATTCTAAAGTTGGTTTATGTAATTGAAATTTAGTTCGTGAAAAGATAGGAAGAGTCCCATTTTAGGGTTCGCTTTGGCCCTAATAATTTCAGGATGGCTCTTGTTCTAAAATATGGTGAATGAATTGCAGAAATCTTACTGGAAGGGGTGGATACAGAGTAAGTGATGAATCGAAATTTGATGGGAGACCAAGGAGCTGCAAAATCTAAATAGGAGGACTGCAGTTATCTGGTTATACATCAAATCATCCTAATTATCTATAAGCTCTCTTGTTTGTCCTATTCTTTGTTGTACTCTCACACCGGAGGGAGGTGTGCAGGGAACCTAGAGGAGTAGTTGTGGCGAGAGTAAGTAGTTTAGAGCGAGGTTTAATCTCTGTGAGATTTTCACCTCACAATAGGTTTTTTGGGTATGGAGGTGGCGGTTGTCATGGGGAAGGAGGAAGGGAGGGGTTTGACGGTGCAGGCCGGAAATATTATTTCTACTGGTTTTGGTTTGATCTGAGACCACCCCAAATGAGCTGTTCGTGAGGCTCCAAACGACTGATGTGGAAGAGAGATGGAAGAATGGAAAAGAAAAGAAGGATCAGGTAAGTGATGGTCCCAAAAAATCCCAAAAAAATCAACGTTTTCTTGGGCCGAACCGAAAATATATATCTTATCATTTGCCCCCACACAGCTCAATCTTCGGTCATTTTTTTCTCTGCTCTCTTCACCAGAATCAATCTTTAAGCTGACCAGAGTAACCTGATGGGTTAGTACCTCTCTCTCCCTCTGTCTACTGTTTCATCAATGGCATTACCTTCCTCTTCTGTTAGTTCTACACACAGCAATTGTGGTCAATGTAATTGCCCTCTTCATTATTTTGAAGAGAACCCAATCACAATCCTGTCTTATTACTATGCTTAACAATATTGTAGAAATCAAAACGGATTATTAAAGTAAGTACTAATATCAATAGGACTAATTAAAACCAAAAAAAATTAAACCAGACCTGTGTCACGACCAAAAACAGACCCATCAACACCAGCAGTACCTCATGGAAGGATGGATCTTAATTAGGGAAACCCCGGCGAGATTATGTTTAATTTGCCATTTTGGTGCTTTCTCTATCAATCCACATCTCCTCCCACACATTTAGCTAGAGTTATGCTGGCCAGTGGGGGTCTCACAGAGAGGAGAGAGAGAGAGTTATTTGCACACACGTTCACATGTTTTGGCTGACTGAACTCTTTGGAGACGATGGATTTGAATGGGTGATTTGGAGACGATGGTTTTTTCATATTCATTTATGGAGATCTGCTTCGCCACTTATCACTAGAGGTTTGAGTTGAGGAGATTTTAGATTTTGTGAATACTTTTTAAAAGTTTAAAAACAATCTAAATTTGAGGGATTAGACTCAATGGTCTAAAATCTTATAATTAAGACAAAGTAATTATTTTCAAAGAAATAACGCTTCATTTTGTTGAGGGTCTTGGGTGTGCAGGCATGCAAAAAATGATAATACATACGCATACAACGTTCTACATACATATTGATCGATTCTCAATCTATGGAAGGTTAGTGGAAGCAGATTCTGACAGGAAGATTTGACAGGAAGTGATCTAGGGCATTGACACAATGCTTAAAAAAACTAGTTGGCTGAACTCAGCAGCTATGGTCATTGGCGTCAGTAGAGGGGGGGGAGGCAACCAGGAGATGTAATCAGGCTCTCGAGCAAAAGGAGTCTGATTGATTTTGGTGGCAGACCCTATTCTCATAAGGGTTTCTATTGTCGGACACTTCCTCTTGCGCCCACACCCCTTGGACCATACGGACTTGTAATCAGATTCCTCAAAATCACCCTAAAAACCAAAGAAAACCCGGCATCTGAATTCCCCATCAACTCAGAAATAGAAGGGTATTCCAAATGAGCAACGGCACAAAACTCACCACTAACACTATTGAAAACTTGAGCACAAAGTTACCTCTGTATAAAACATGGCACCCAGATTTCTCATGGTTATCTCCACATGCTTGTATGAAAATATTCATATCGCACCCAGGGGCACTGCAAGGAAAAAGTTTTGGTGCAAGGTGTACGGCTTTCAGTGCTGCTGGAGATTGATCTCTGAAAACAAATATCAAATTGGAGAAAATTATCAATATACAATTTTTTTAACAGATAAACTAGCAGTAATACAACAGACAACATTCTAGGAAATGCCCCTCATTTGTGAGAAACAATTTGAAACATTCAAGTTCTCTTGATTGTATAAACCACTTAAAAGAGTAACTGTAACTAGTGGTTAGGCATTTCTAGAAAATCTCTAGATTTGAGGGCTGTAACCTTTTGTTAATTTACTCTGTAAAGTTGATCATGCAACCGCTAGATCAAAGGATATAAAGATCTTCTGAAAAAGGCTTGCAGCAACTTACAGTTTGAGAATTTGCTGGGAGGCAACCCTTGACATCGCATTAATTCCTCTCTGACGAGCCTCCAGCTTCATGAGTTCGAGATGGCCTCTTAATGTTTTCTTTAGTTGCTTGGTCCCAATATCTTGCCAAATAATGTGCTGGTGGCAAGACTGGAGATGGGCCTTAAGGCATTGCTCATTAAGTGAAATGTTTCATTACAGCCTGGGTCCGAACAAAACGTCTCCACGTTGTGTCCAAACTTAACTGCAGTCAGTGGAAAGGAATCATCAGGACTTTACTAAATAGCAAGTTAATTACATAGTATCAGTTAAGAAGTAAATTAAAATTACCATTTATGATGATGATTGATAATAGAAACAATGCAAGATCCAAGATTAAAATTGCAAAGAAATGTAAAGGTTTAAAAACACAAATTAAGATTCACAAAGGAGAGTAATTGCATGAGAAGTTCATGCTTTTGCAACTTTGATGCATATTTAAACACTTTCCCACAACCAAATTTTGAGCAAACATACTGCTGTTGATCATCAACACCACTGGAGACGCCTCCTCCCATGTTAATTCCATAACATGCCTGTCACATTACCTTGAAAATGACAAAATTTACGGGGGGTTTTTCAACAGGGCAGTCAAAAGCTTCCCTCTTTGTGCTGAAGAAGGTGTCGAGTGTTAAGTGATTCTTTCCTTCTGTAACTGAAGTGGCAAAGTGCAGTCTCAACCGTACAGGAAAAGGGGCTCCCTGTTTTCCTCTGCCTCTGTAACATTAAAAAGTAAATATCTTTCAGCAATTTAAAACCAATTATAAACTACAGCATATAGTCTAATACTGAACTCAATTCCAGTACACAATTAAAAAAAAAGAAAAAAGTTTTCCGACCTCGAAATGGGACAGTGCGTGGACTGAGCTCACTGATGGAGCTTCTCAGGAGGCCCCTGCCTGGTACTGATCCATTCAAATAAAATTGACGCCTCTTGATTTTGGAGGTCGGTTATGTGGGATCAAATGCTTCACGCTATCGTATCAATGGTCTAATGTAATTCCAATCAATCAAAATAACTTTCATCCCTGCCAAGATTATTTATATTAATAGATGCAAATTGGAAAAATATTGAAACAAAAGAAAAAGTCATACCAAAAAAGTTGGACACAGTTACTTTGAAGTTTCAAACAAAATGAGAAATGTAAGACCCCATCACCAATAGAATGTAGACAAAATTATTGTGTGATGAACTGTTTCTTTATTTTGATAAATAATAGCGAGTAAAATCTTGTGTACAAAGGCATTAGGGACATCCCTTTGTACATGAAAGTGTGATCTTGCTAGACAAACATAAATATTGAAAAACAAACCTGGTACAACATGATAAAAATAAACATGAACCACGAAAGTATACAGAATCATTGCTTATCCTTTAACAAATCATGCGAGTAAGTAAGAAGTATATTTACCACTAACCGCAGACTGCTATCGACTTGAAAACCACTAATTATATGGAGAAGGTAAGGAACAATAAAAAAAAATTAAGAAAAAATACCTCAATGGAATGGCTTCGCATATGTCCCTTAAATGAGCAGGCTTTATGGAAACTGCACCGCTTCTTCACATTATTCAACATTTTCTCCTTTTTCTTAATCACCAGTGCACTTTTCTCTTCCATTTCATCCTAAGGAAACCAGAACCAGAGAGAGGATAAATACGTTAAACAAAAGAAGAGGAGCAGATTGTCTTTTCTTTTTTCGACCCAACATTTCAAAATAATGAAACAATCGAACAAAGGGGGAAAAATATGCTCAACAAAATAATACTAAGAAAGTCAGAAATTAAAGGTCATCAAAGTATATAGGCTGAATAAATGGACATCGTTGGATTTATGCTCGCTGCCGTCCAGTTAAAGACACCTTGTGTCGAATCAGTGTGTGTTGTGGCTGATTGTAGATGGGTTGAAGGACGCATATCGATTAGGTGTCTTGTTCACATAGAGGAATATACTACTGTGAATTACTGCTCTACATGAGCTTGTGACAGCAGCTCAACTTGAATGCTTCAACATTTACCCTAGTTTTTTTGGGATTCGTTGCTAGGTCTTTTATATGTAAGTGCTTATTTCCTCTTGGAAAAGAGTCTTTGGATGTTGCCGTTTTGTCGTTTTTGTGCTGTGGCCTAGTTTCTTGCGGCAGTAAGGGCGTTGTTTTCTTGATAGGCAACGTTTTCCATAACGTTGACGAGGGCTGTTAGTGCCCTTTGGCCTGTGTGTTGAGCTTTCACTGGAAAAGTAGATGTTCATATTCTCTTTTTTGGTAAATACTGCTATTATCCCACAAAAAAATATGAATATAGGACACAAATTGTTCATCTACATGTGAACTAAATGTATACGAAGACCCACATTGGAGCTCCAATTTTTTTTTTCAGCATATGTACTTAACAACATAAATTCGAATCATTTCTAATTAAACATTTAACAAAAAAAAAACTCTAAAATACTGATATATGTTTCTCCAGAAACATGAAAATACATAAAATGACAAATTTCCATCGACGAGTGTTTTAAATTTTGGTGCATAACAGCCCTCATTAATAATGTATCATATGCCATCTCTTTTAATGTACATAAACAAAGCCCACCTACTTATGTGGCTCTTTCACCATTCATTCCTCAGTATATATTTAATTGAATTAATAATATAGAAAAACAATACAATATGTATAATAAAAAAAGAATTAGGCTAGAATAAATTATTGAAGGAAGGAAGAGAAATTAATTTGAACAAGATTACTATAGAATAGTTGGTGAAGCATCGCTCTGCCTCGTAGCTTCTAATGACTAGCATGATTGAAAGCCAACTTCACAAAACGCTAGTCCTAGGTCTTAATCAATCAGAGAAACGTGCATTTTTTTTGTTCCTACGATATTCCGATTTTTTTTTTTCGCTTCGTTGGACTTAAAACTCTAAGAACTGGTATTCAACCGGGTTGTCTTTATTCTGATTTAGTATTTTTTTTTTTGGCGTCACCGAGCGGGGACTTTGGACTGACGCTGTTCAAATTAAGGCGTTTTGAGTTTCAAGTTCAACTTCAAACTATATAGGTTGGAGTTAAAATATACATGTAAAACAGATTTAAGGGCCTCACTAACATTCCCTCACAAAGAACACATATCATCATAATTTACGTCAACATGTAAGAACAGAGTCTTGAAACATTGATATAATTCGCACATGCACAGATCATATTTTTACTTCAAAATGTGAATTTCAACTCAATACTAAAAAACCCAGAAAATTTTGTTTAAAAAAAAGACATTAAAAATGAAAATTCAGTAAATTTTATACCAAATACCTGATTACATATGCAGTAATAGGCAAGCAAAACCTTGTGTTGGGAAAAGGAGATGAGAAGTAGTAGGATTTCTTAGAGCGAGAGATTCCACAGTAATCGCAGTAGTAACCGCCTTTATCCCTGAATATTGGCCCGTCTTTCTCGTCTACTCCTTCAAGATATACATAGACAGACAAGAGAGCTGTTAGCAATGAATTTCGAATGGAAATTTGCTTTCAAAAAAAAAACCTAAACGAACACGAACACGAACACAAAATACACAAGGAGAGAAGAGAGAGAGAGATGCGAAAACGGCGGCGCGAGCAAAGGAAAGACGAAAAGAGGTGCTAGGTTTAGGGCTTTCGTTTCGATTTATATAGTAACGTAAATTGCATTGACAAATCGCTGACGTTCTTAACCATAACAATAGTCTCCCTCGGGTTTCTGACACGACGGAAACTCCCCATCAGACGGCCATGACAAACACAAGAAACAGTCACACCCAAGTTTAATAACAATTTCTCCACTCTAATTAAAGCGTTGAATACATATAAACATGGGGGTTGAAAACTTTTGACATTATAACACAACTTGAACCGTACATGACGGGGTTTTTTAAGCTTACGTTGGCTATTTATGACACGAAAGACGTGATGTAACGTTCGCCAACACAATATTAAATGGGTTGGGTTTGGTTGAATCATTATAATCTTAAAATAGACCTGACTACTGGTTTAATTAATATGTGTTAACCCAGTAACCGTAATCCAACCAACATGTCCAACAACCCAGTATGAGCTATATCAAACCCAAATACATTTTAACTTATTAATATAAATAAATATGGATGAGTTACACTTTTGATTCTTGCAATTTGGAGTGTGCCAATGTTGTATTGAACTCTCAATATTTTGTGTTTTAGACTCCATATTTGACTATTATGAATTTACTATTTTGGAAGCTTGGATAGGCTAATGGGGTGAATGTTGTGCGAACGTGTCCAAAAAATATAAAATAATACAAACTAAAGATGACTACGAAGATAGAGAAAAGAAAAGAACCAAACAAATTTGCAATACAAAAGCAAACAAATGAAAGAGGATAATAACAAAATAAAAAACTACAAAATGCCAAAGTTTTTCAGTTTTATACAATTCGGCGATATGTCGACGTCTTATGTAGTTAAACAAGTAAATGCTTCACTAATGAATCAAATGAATACTCTGAGAGCTACAAAAACCAAATTCATGTCTCAAACAAAGGGATCAATATTTACCCAATTACCCAAAGGGAGCAACAAAGGAATTAAAAATTTTTTAAAGGACCCAAAAGTCACCTAAGTCTATGCAACACGGCTCCAAGGAACTAAGAAATCACCAAAAAAGATAGGTCTCCCAAATTAAGTCAAAAAGTTCTTCTAAACAATTAATGCAAAAAAGAGATTTTATTATACCAAGTTCCAAAAACAATAAGAAATTTCTAAAAAATAGCGATTTAGGAAGTTCAAAAACGTTTATATAATTAGTCAAAGTCGGAACAACACGTAGCAAATAAGCCTCGCAAACTGGTCAGTCGTAAGGCGTCAGGAATAATTTGCTCAGACCTCGCCCAATAGTCGGATCGGTCGATTTTGGTCCAGCAAAAAAAGCCCAAATCTCACTTAGGGAGATACCATTTTCGACCAAAACGAGAATGAAAAATCAACCAAAACAAACCGAAAACGAAAAATTGGCAAAATCTTTAAATCGTCTTCAAAACTACCTTCAATTAAATTCGAGTTTCAAAATTTAACATCTTTAAACTCATTCAAACCTACCATCAAACAAGTGTTTTCTATCGTTTGACATTGCGTTAGCTGGGATACAATTTTTTTCACCTCTTTATAAAATAGGAGCTCTCTATTGGACTTGCAAGTAGGGCAAAGCATAGGATGGGTTCGCACGCCACATGAGCCCAAGGATTTTCGGAATCCGGTTAATGGAACTAGTAATTAGGGGTGCAAATTCCTCAATTGGGTCCCTGCAAGGTCGTGTCCCTGGGCCAAGGCCCACCAGGCCATGGCCTAGGGCCACCCAAAAATACTTAAATTTAGGGGGGGGCCCTTAGGTTGAACGGGTAAGGTAATATATATATGACCCCCACAAAAGGTCAAACTAAAAAAAAAACACTTCTAGACAGATTTTGTACTGGGGCTTGCAAATAATAAGAATGGCCCAAATAATAGCAGATAGATATGCTATGAGAATGAAAAGGTCTAACGGCTTTTCTTGGAAGGTATAGAGATGTTGGTGTCATGGAAGGGCAATGGTAGAAGTAAAGAAATTGCACGCCACAGTAGCATTGAACCTTGTATTGTTGAAATTGAAATTGGGGCATTATTTGTAGAAAGAAACAATTTAATGAAGATGCTAGTGAAGAGATGAATCCAGTCGAGCTGAAAATCCCTTTCGGAGGAAACAATTGAATGAAATGCTAGTGAAGAGTGAACAGTCAGCTGAAAAATCCTTCGGTTTAATTACTTCTGTTGGTAGTAGATCAAGCATTTCTTCGATGAAGAGTAAATTTGAGCCAATTTGAAGAATATGAGAAAAAAAATAATTTTTTTCTTGATTGGGGAAGTCAAGTTTTTCTAGCAACGACGAAATCTTGTGCCAATCTTGAAAAAATTTTGAAGCATGGTGTGTATTGGACATTGATGGGAGAGATTTATTTATTGAGGTTGAAGTTCTTGAGAGACGTTTTCCGGAAGAGAGAAGAAGCC